>WNWK01003113.1:0-40000 GCA_009830355.1 Cherax destructor | reverse complement strand
GCCCTTGTGAACACCTACATCAACCTTGACCTCAACTATGTTCCTTAGATTAGAGCACCAGCCCTTGTGAACACCTACATCAACCTTGACCTCAACTATGCTCCTTAGATTAGAGCACCAGCCCCTGCTAACACCTACATCAACCTTGACCTCAACTATGCTCCTTAGATTAGAGCAACAGCCCTTGCTAACACCTACATCAACCTTGACCTCAACTATGCTCCTTAGATTAGAGCACCAGCCCTTGTGAACACCTACATCAACCTTGACCTCAACTATGTTCCTTAGATTAGAGCACCAGCCCTTGTGAACACCTACATCAACCTTGACCTCAACTATGCTCCTTAGATTAGAGCACCAGCCCTTGCTAACACCTACATCAACCTTGACCTCAACTATGCTCCTTAGATTAGAGCACCAGCCCTTGTCAACACCTACATCAACCTTGACCTCAACTATGCTCCTCCATCGTTGGAAATTTGAAGCCTTTCGGACAAGTAATTCTGAAAATATAAACTAAAATCTCGGAAGAAGAAATAGAAGCAAAAAATATTACGACAGCCACTCTAGGTTACCCCGTCGAGGATACCTAATTAATTATTATAGGATGGACGGAAGAACGAGGAGGAGGAGTAGGAGCAGAGAGATGGGGAAGGAAGTATTGGAGTTACGAGAAAAGAGGCAGCAGAATTTTTAGCGATTGTAGCAGCAGCTGCAGCAGTAGTAACGGCAGAAGCAGCACCAGCAGCAGCATCATTAGTAACAGTAGAAGCAGAAATAGGTGTCCCGTGGCTCGGCTGGGAACGCACTCAGCTCACACACTAACTGCCCGTGATTCGATCCCCGGCATGAGTGGAAAAGACGGGAATGTTTCCTTACACCTACTGTCCCTGTTCACCTAGCAGTCAGTAGGTACCTGAGCGTTAGTCGACTGTTGTGGGTCGCATTCTGTAAAAGAGCTGCAGCAGAAAACACAGCAGCAGCAGCAAGAGTAGCAGTAGTAGTGGCAGAAGCAGTGCAAGTGAGAGTAATAATAAATGCTGTTTTAAAAATCTCTCAATGATATACTATAATTCCTCCTCTTAATAAACTCCAGAATTGCTCAGAAACGCTGCACTAACGTAATGGTGCCGAGTTTTGCCTCAGTGACGAAAACATTTCGGAAAACGAGTTCATATCTCAAAAAAAAAAAGTGGAAAAATGCATTTGAATATTTATTAACGCTAAATGTTATCATAAAAGTACGGCATTTTCTCGTTTGTGATATTAGGCTTTAAATGATCCCGCATTTTATGTTAATAAAGTATCAAAAAAATTTATTGTTATTGTTTGTTTTGCTGTATATTAATGATTAAAGCATTTAAATAATTATAAGAAAGATTTTTGTAACCCATCCTAAAAGATAATTGGAACTGAGGTGTCCAGAGAAACCAAATCTAGATGCTCGCTAAAGTCCTTAATATTAAGGACAAAGGACGCATGTATGTCATATACAATAATGTTATCCCTGGGATAGTTAAACATGCTGCAGTACAGAGTTAGTGCGTATCCTGACGTGACATTAAGTATCTTCACGTATTTAGATGTGTTGCGAAGTGTTCCAGCGTGTTTCGGTTCACGCCTACGTGTCTTGAAGCGCTCCAAGATATTCTGACGTATTCCAACCAGTACTAAAATATTTCGACGGCTTTCAAAGTGTTCAACGTTTAATGACATTCAGTGTTGGAGTGATCCGTAGCTCAAGTGCTCAGAACGTTCCCCTTCAGCACTTCGAGAGGAACTTCAACACAGCTTCAGTTTGAGTTTGTTCATGAGCTGGAGGAGCACCCGCTGTGAGAATCTAGCGAAATATGCGCAGTGTAGTGCCTTCCACCTTCAGGAGTTTGAAGAGCACTGAGATATATCTTCAGCTTGAGTACCTTCAGGAGTTCGAAGGATGCTCAGATGTATTATATTTGCGTGTCATAAAATACTAATAACCAGTGTGCTAGTGTAATTTAATAAGGGAATTTTTGCTTTGAGGGAAGAGAACGAGTGTTGTCTGAAGGTTGGCTCTGCAAGGCTCAAGAAACACTTTCCCCTCCATAAAGGCATAAGGTATACTGATACCCACAATGTAGATAAAAGGACACTTAGGCTATGTTTATTGGATAATTTTGATCCTGTCACCTTAGTCACCCCACATTAAAAGAGAATGACAAAACACAATACAGTGGAGAATGCAAAGTCATGGATGATGGTCAGGTGAAAGCATGAGGACATCTGACTACTGTGTCACGTGGCAGCCTAGATGATGTGTACCAGAGTTGTAGAGATAATTTATTTGCTAGAACTATGTTCTATGGTGTTGCAAGTAGCAATTAAGGAGGAGGCTTCAATACAGTGGCACCAAATGCTGTTAGGCTCTCTGAAGATCATTTCAGAGTTGTTCCAGCTTTGTTGTTCTACGGGAAATTCAGATTCGTAACTCCGCCTAGAAAAGTGACCAACAAAACCACGTAAGCCCTTTCTAAAAGTAACACCCATGTAAATACCATAGCCACGTCTTCCATAATGACACGCCCATCAGTGAGACAGGATAATAAAGTAAACCATGCAGGGGCTGCAACAAGATGTACGTTGGAGAAACAGAAAGGATTTTTTCCACTCGTGTTAAAGAACACGAATATGCTACCAGGGTACCCAGTGTTAAAACAGTGTGTGAAAGACAAGCGTTTAACTTTTCAGCTGGAGTACCTGGGTGGTGGGCGGGAGGAAGAGGCCGTATACTGTACTGAGCCGCCCACCATACAACCACCCACGACGCCAGACTGATCCACGATATTACATCCCAGTTCTGATAGGTTTCCTCCCTTTAATTTATTTGTGCATTAGCATTAAAAGGGAAAGTAGCATAATTTGTGCTATATCAGATCATAGTAATCGACTCGTCAGTATTATGCTCCTTTTATCTCAAGATTTCTAACTGCTATGATATTGTAAATAAATTATATAAGTGTTATACTCCTTTTTCACTTCAGCATAGAATCTAATGTTTTCTCTTTTATTAATATACCACTCTAGTATAATACATTATTGGACCGTAAACAACAGATGGGAGATTGTCCCAACCATTGATTGTTGAAATCAGTGATGCAAGAAGCACGTCCTAAAATATTCGTGATCAGATCCTTTAGCAAACTGGTAGTTTCAAGCTTTGTGGAAGCTTGCAAGATTTATTGGAAGTCTCTGTAAAAATGTTTCCTTAGAACAAGGAGCTCTGGTGCTGCTACGACTAAGATAGTGGTCACATTAGTGGTTACACGGAACGTAGCAATGGATGTCTCAGGCCTTCCAGTGTTTCCTATGCTGAGACACGATTAAGACATGTGCAGCAGTTGGGTATCTTTGTTGATGAAACGGTTTGCCTACATGGTGAGAGAAGCCTGGATGTGGATAAGGAACTTGAGACTCCTCTCACCTTTCTTCACATAGTGTGAAGGATGCGCAACTTGAGGACTTGCCTAGTGAGCAGTGTAGCAGCAGGAGCCACCGTGCTGGTGGCCAGGACAGAGAACATCCCTTTGAAAATACGAGAGGTAGTGTATGGAAAAAACATGAATGACGGCAGCCAGGGGACCCATTCCACAATCTTCCTGGAACGTGTCATGCCACTGGAAAAGCAAGAGAGATTGTCTCTAGCAGAGAAGAGGACCTTCGCCCGAGAACAGTGGCAGAGAGAGAAGGAAATTCGATACCAGAGAGGATTATCGAATAATAATAGTGAATCCAGGGATAATATGCTGGCAGCTGCATTTAATATTAGGGGCGCTGGAGCAATGGTGAGAGTATTGCAAGCCACGGACCAACATTGTTTGCACGGAGGCTCCGTAAGACTAAATAAACACTTTTCGTTATATATGCAATTAACTTTAATAAACCATACCCGTCGGACTGCATATAGTCAAGCTAACCAGGTATAGTAATTAAGATTATTGAAAATAATATTACAATGGTGTGTGGAAGACTAGGGCAGAGGTTGTGAGCTGGGGCAGCAGGGTGTGGGTGGCAGCAGTCTGACATGCAGAGGTTGTGAGCTGGGGCAGCAGGGTGTGGGTGGCAGCAGTCTGACGTGCAGAGGTTGTGAGCTGGGGCAGCAGGGTGTGGGTGGCAGCAGTCTGACATGCAGAGGTTGTGAGCTAGGTCAGCAGGGTGTGAGTGGCAGCAGTCTGACGTGCAGAGGATGTGAGCTGGGGCAGCAGGGTGTGAGTGGCAACAGTCTGACGTGCAGAGGTTGTGTGCTGGGGCAGCAGGGTGTGAGTGGCAGCAGTCTGACGTGCAGAGGTTGTGAGCTGGGGCAGCAGGGTGTGAGTGGCAGCAGTCTGACGTGCAGAGGTTGTGAGCTGGGGCAGCAGGGTGTGAGTGGCAGCAGTCTGACGTGCAGAGGTTGTGTGCTGGGGCAGCAGGGTGTGAGTGGCAGCAGTCTGACGTGCAGAGGTTGTGAGCTGGGGCAGCAGGGTGTGAGTGGCAGCAGTCTGACGTGCAGAGGTTGTGTGCTGGGGCAGCAGGGTGTGGTGGCAGCAGTCTGACGTGCAGAGGTTGTGAGCTAGGGCAGCAGGGTGTGAGTGGCAGCAGTCTGACGTGCAGAGGTTGTGTGCTGGGGCAGCAGGGTGTGAGTGGCAGCAGTCTGACGTGCAGAGGTTGTGAGCTGGAGCAGCAGGGTGTTAGTGGTAGCAGTCTGACGTGCAGAGGTTGTGTGCTGGGGCAGCAGGGTGTGGGTGGCAGCAGTCTGACATGCAGAGGTTGTGGCTGGGGCAGCAGGGTGTGTGGCAGCAGTCTGACATGCAGAGGTTGTGAGCTAGTCAGCAGGGTGTGGGTGGTAGCAGTCTGACATGCAGAGGTTGTGAGCTGGGTCAACAGGGTGTGAGTGGCAGCAGTCTGACATGCAGAGGTTGTGAGCTGGGGCAACAGGGTGTGAGTGGCAGCAGTCTGACATGCAGAGGTTGTGAGCTAGGTCAGCAGGGTGTGGGTGGTAGCAGTCTGACATGCAGAGGTTGTGAGCTAGGTCAGCAGGGTGTGGGTGGTAGCAGTCTGACATGCAGAGGGTGTGTGCTGGGGCAGCAGGGTGTGAGTGGCAGCAGTCTGACATGCAGAGGTTGTGTGCTGGGGCAGCAGGGTGTGAGTGGTAGCAGTCTGACATGCAGAGGTTGTGTGCTGGGGCAGCAGGGTGTGAGTGGTAGCAGTCTGACATGCAGAGGTTGTGAGCTGGGGCAGCAGGGTGTGAGTGGTAGCAGTCTGACATGCAGAGGTTGTGTGCTGGGGCAGTAGGGTGTGAGTGGTAGCAGTCTGACATGCAGAGGTTGTGTGCTGGGGCAGCAGGGTGTGAGTGGCAGCAGTCTGACATGCAGAGGTTGTGAGCTAGGTCAGCAGGGTGTGAGTGGTAGCAGTCTGACATGCAGAGGTTGTGAGCTAGGTCAGCAGGGTGTGAGTGGCAGCAGTCTGACGTGCAGAGGTTGTGAGCTGGAGCAGCAGGGTGTTAGTGGTAGCAGTCTGACATGCAGAGGTTGTGTGCTGGGGCAGCAGGGTGTGAGTGGCAGCAGTCTGACATGCAGAGGTTGTGTGCTGGGGCAGCAGGGTGTGAGTGGTAGCAGTCTGACATGCAGAGGTTGTGTGCTGGGGCAGCAGGGTGTGAGTGGCAGCAGCCTGACATGCAGAGGTTGTGAGCTAGGTCAGCAGGGTGTGAGTGGTAGCAGTCTGACATGCAGAGGTTGTGAGCTAGGTCAGCAGGGTGTGGGTGGCAGCAGTCTGACATGCAGAGGTTGTGTGCTGGGGCAGCAGGGTGTGGGTGGTAGCAGTCTGACATGCAGAGGTTGTGAGCTAGGTCAGCAGGGTGTGGGTGGTAGCAGTCTGACATGCAGAGGTTGTGAGCTAGGTCAGCAGGGTGTGGGTGGTAGCAGTCTGACATGCAGAGGTTGTGAGCTGGGGCAACAGGGTGTGAGTGGCAGCAGTCTGACATGCAGAGGTTGTGAGCTAGGTCAGCAGGGTGTGGGTGGTAGCAGTCTGACATGCAGAGGTTGTGAGCTAGGTCAGCAGGGTGTGGGTGGTAGCAGTCTGACATGCAGAGGTTGTGAGCTAGGTCAGCAGGGTGTGGGTGGTAGCAGTCTGACATGCAGAGGTTGTGAGCTAGGTCAGCAGGGTGTGGGTGGTAGCAGTCTGACATGCAGAGGTTGTGAGCTGGGGCAACAGGGTGTGGGTGGTAGCAGTCTGACATGCAGAGGTTGTGAGCTAGGTCAGCAGGGTGTGGGTGGTAGCAGTCTGACATGCAGAGGTTGTGAGCTGGGGCAACAGGGTGTGAGTGGCAGCAGTCTGACATGCAGAGGTTGTGAGCTAGGTCAGCAGGGTGTGAGTGGCAGCAGTCTGACATGCAGAGGTTGTGAGCTGGGGCAGCAGGGTGTGGGTGGTAGCAGTCTGACATGCAGAGGTTGTGTGCTGGGGCAGCAGGGTGTGAGTGGCAGCAGTCTGACATGCAGAGGTTGTGAGCTAGGTCAGCAGGGTGTGGGTGGCAGCAGTCTGACATGCAGAGGTTGTGTGCTGGGGCAGCAGGGTGTGAGTGGTAGCAGTCTGACATGCAGAGGTTGTGTGCTGGGGCAGCAGGGTGTGAGTGGCAGCAGTCTGACATGCAGAGGTTGTGTGCTGGGGCAGCAGGGTGTGAGTGGTAGCAGTCTGACATGTAGAGGTTGTGGCTGGGGCAGCAGGGTGTGAGTGGAGCAGTCTGACATGCAGAGGTTGTGAGCTGGGGCAGCAGGGTGTGAGTGGAGCAGTCTGACATGCAGAGGTTGTGAGCTGGGGCAGCAGGGTGTGGTGGCAGCAGTCTGACATGCAGAGGTTGTGTGCTGGAGCAGCAGGGTGTGAGTGGTAGCAGTCTGACATGCAGAGGTTGTGAGCTGGGGCAGCAGGGTGTGGGTGGCAGCAGTCTGACATGCAGAGGTTGTGAGCTAGGTCAGCAGGGTGTGAGTGGCAGCAGTCTGACATGCAGAGGTTGTGTGCTGGAGCAGCAGGGTGTGAGTGGTAGCAGTCTGACATGTAGAGGTTGTGTGCTGGAGCAGCAGGGTGTGAGTGGTAGCAGTCTGACATGCAGAGGTTGTGTGCTGGAGCAGCAGGGTGTGAGTGGTAGCAGTCTGACATGCAGAGGTTGTGGCTGAGCAGCAGGGTGTGAGTGGCAGCAGTCTGACATGAGAGGTTGTGGCTGGAGCAGCAGGGTGTGGGTGGAGCAGTCTGACATGAGAGGTTGTGGCTAGGCAGCAGGGTGTGGTGGTAGCAGTCTGACATGCAGAGGTTGTAGCTGGGCAGCAGGGTGTGAGTGGTAGCAGTCTGACATGCAGAGGTTGTGTGCTGGAGCAGCAGGGTGTGAGTGGCAGCAGTCTGACGTACTCGTACACAAATAACTCACACCTAGGAGACAGCAGCTTGCGACGACGTTTCGGTATTGTGCATTTTTGTTCTTCGATGTACTCGTGTTGAAAATGGTATAAAACACCGACAAGTTGATGATTAAGACACATGTGCAACAGCTGGGTATCTTTATTGATGAAACGTTTCGTCTACACAGTAGGCTTCTTCAGGCTGCCTCTGTATTTGACTGAAGAAACCTAATGTAGAGGCGAAAAGTTTCAAGAATAAAAATACCCATCTGTTACACATGTGTCTCAATCACTGTCGTACTCACTGCTTCACTGTCCACAACTTTCTCTCTCTGGTGGTAGTAAGACATCAGGTCACGTGACACACTCGGGATCCTAAGACGTTTGTGGCACGTGACCCTTCCCCAGGATGCGACTCACAACAGTCAATTAACACCCAGATACCTGTGCTTCAGATTTTTCAAGTCTACGGTGCTCAGCACCAGCTCCTGGGCTGAGGGACTGATTACCTCATCTTCCATTATCTGTTGTGTGTGTACTCACCTCACCTAGTTGTGGTTGCAGGGGTCGATTCATAGCTCCTGGCCCCTACTCTTCACTGGCCGCTACTGGGTCACTCTCCCTGCGCCATGAGCTTTATCATACCTCTTCTTAAAGCTATGAATAGATCCTGCCTCCACTACATCGCTTCCCAAACTATTCCACTTCCTGACCACTCTGTGACTGAAGAAATACTTCCTAACATCCCTGTGATTCATCTGAGTCTTCAACTTCCAACTGTGTCCCCTTGTTGCTGTGTCCCATCTCTGGAACATTCTGTCTCTGTCCACCTTGTCAATTTATCTCAGTATTTTATATGTCGTTATCATGTCCCCACTATCTCTCCTGTCCTCCAGTGTCGTCAGGTCGATTTCCCTTAACCTCTCCTCGTAGGACATACCCCTTAGCTCCGGGACTAGTCTTGTTGCAAACCTTTGCACTTTCTCTAGTTTTTTTACGTGCTTGGCTAGGTGTGGGTTCCAAACTGGTGCTGCATACTCCAGTACGGGCCTACCGTACACAGTGTACAGGGTCCTGAACGATTCCTTATTAAGATGTCGGAATGCTGTTCTTAGGTTTGCTAGGCGCCCGTATGCTGCAGCAGTTATTTGGTTGATGTGCGCCTCAGGAGATGTGCCTGGTGATATATTCACCCCAAGATCTTTTTCCTTGAGTGAGGTTTGTAGTCTCTGGCCCCCTAGACTGTACTCCGTCTGCGGTCTTCTTTGCCCTTCCCCAATCTTCATGACTTTGCACTTGGTGGGGTTGAACTCCAGGAGCCAATTACTGGACCAGGCTTGCAGCCTGTCCAGATCTCTTTGTAGTTCTGCCTGGTCCTCCTCCGATTGAATTCTTCTCATCAACTTCACATCATCTGCAAACAGGGACACTTCGTAATCTATTCCTTCCGTCATGTCGTTCACAAATACCAGAAACAGCACCGTGTGTGTGTGTGTGTGTGTGTGTGTGTGTGTGTGTGTGTGTGTGTGTGTGTGTGTGTGTGTGTGTGTGTGTGTGTGTGGAGCGCCACACACACAGCAAGATGTCACAGTTTGGTAGGGATGGTCTTTTTTTGTAAGTTTATACCATAGGTTATTCTATTGTTTTAAGTGCTCTCATGTTTACCTGTAAGGCCTAGTGTGCCGAGGCCTGTTTAAGTTTTGGCAGAGTACTGTAGGGGGGTGTTATGCAGCCTCCCTGTCTATTAATGTTTATATATTTTGTTTCATTCACTAGTAGGAGTGTGCTAGTAGCAGTGTGCTAGTAGCAGTGTGCTAGTAGCAGTGTGCTAGTAGGAGTGTGCTAGTAGCAGTGTGCTAGTAGGAGTGTGCTAGTAGCAGTGTGCTAGTAGCAGTGTGCTAGTAGCAGTGTGCTAGTAGCAGTGTGCTAGTGAGCTAATGTGAGTACTGGGTAAATATGAACTGGAGTGTGCTAGTGAGCTAATGTGACAGTGGTCCAGGACGGACAGAAACTTGACAGTGGTCCAGGACGGACCGAAACTTGACAGTGGTCCAGGACGGACCGAAACTTGACAGTGGTCCAGGATGGACCGAAACTTGACAGTGGTCCAGGACGGACCGAAACTTGACAGTGGTCCAGGATGGACCGAAACTTGACAGTGGTCCAGGACGGACCGAAACTTGACAGTGGTCCAGGATGGACCGAAACATGACAGTGGTCCAGGATGGACCGAAACTTGACAGTGGTCCAGGATGGACCGAAACTTGACAGTGGTCCATGATGGACCGAAACTTGACAGTGGTCTAGGATGGACCGAAACTTGACAGTGGTCCAGGACGGACCGAAACTTGACAGTGGTCCAGGATGGACCGAAACTTGACAGTGGTCTAGGATGGACCGAAACTTGACAGTGGTCCAGGAAGGATCGAAACTTGACAGTGGTCCAGGATGGACCGAAACCTGACAGTGGTCCAGGATGGACCGAAACTTGACAGTGGTCCAGGAAGGAACGAAACTTGACAGTGGTCCAGGACGGACCGAAACTTGACAGTGGTCCAGGACGGACCGAAACTTGACAGTGGTCCAGGACGGACCGAAACTTGACAGTGGTCCAGGACGGACCGAAACGTCATCAGATGCCTCTCCTAAGTGCGTGTTTGAGGTGAAGTGACGTCACTAATAATAATATCATAATAATAATAATATTATTATTCTTACGCACGGGTTTAGCGCTCCCCCTCAATACAAAGTATAATGACATAAACTACAGGAAATTAACTTCTGTTATTAACATAAACTACAATCCACGGTTTTCTCTATTAACAGAAGTCATGGTTCCCGTTCTTCACTGTTGATTAACAGAGGCTAAAACCTTTTGTTATTCTTCGTTAGTAAACAGAACATATGGTCAATGTCCTTCTCTGTTAAGTAACGGAAGCTATGATCAACATCTTTCCCTGTTAGCTAACAGAAGCTACCATTAATCACCTCTGTTAGTTAATAAAAGCTACCATTAACCCCCTCTCTGTTGGTTAACAGAAGAAACGGTCAATGTCCACTGTTAGTTAACAAAGTTGCCATTAACCGACTCTGTTAGTTAACAGAACCAACAGTCAATGTCCTCCACTGTTAGCTAACAGAAGCTACCACTAACCGCTCTGTTAATTAACAGAAGCAACGGTCAGCATCCTCCTCCTCCTCCGTTATTTAACAGAAGCAACGGTCAGCCACCTCTGTTAGTTAACAGTAATGTGTGTTCGCTCGCCCGAGATTCTGTTCAACAGGTAATTACCATTTCTCATTAAAAGTTAATGACCGTGTGGCGCTCCCGGCGCTAACAGCGAACATCGCGATTTAATTGGGTCGCGAAATTTGCTGCCGCGATTAACCGTGCCGTGAACCTTGTTAAAGCAATTTACCGCATCGCGAACACCTGGTTGACGCAGTTTACTGCGCCGCGAGCTCTGTGGCCGCGATTTACCACGCCGCGAATCCTGTTATCGCGATTAATTGCGTCGTGAACCTTGTCGCAGAGATTTATTGTTTCGCGAAATCTTGTCCTTGTGCGCGAAATCTGGCACTTTACTTGCTCATTTGGACGCGAAATCTGATTTAGTTGTGCATTTGGACGCGAAATCTGGCCAAATGTTTGCGCATTTGGATGCGAAATCTGGCCAAATGTTTGCGCATTTGGATGCGAAATCTGGCACTTTAGTTGCGCATTAGGACGCAAATTCTGAAACTTTGGGAATCTGTATTCAAAATCTGACACCTGGGTGGCACACCTGCGAAGGTTACGGAGGTGAACTGGGCAGTGGGAAACTTGCGAAGAATTAAGAAAAAGTTGAAAGGGGTGGATGGGTAAGCCAGCGGAAGGCCTCAGTCAGATGACCAAAAGCTTCAACTGAGGGGTCATCATATAACTAAGACCCGCCACAGGAAACACTTGTCCTGTTTCCTGACGAACCTTACCTAACCTGACCTGACCTTAAAACAACACAAGGTCAAACGAGGTCATCAGATGAGTCTCCCGTCATACCCCGGCATCAGTGTCATTAACATGTATATTCGCCTATTTAGGCCACATTAATAAGCGGATCATTCGAGGCATAACAACACAAAACACCACTCTGGCCAGAATTATTATTAGCTATTATCATCAGTTATTATCATCAGTTATCATCAATCATCATCATCCGACATTATCATCAGTCATTATCATCAATCATTATAGTCAGTCATTAGCATCTGTTATCATCAATCATTATAGTCAGTCATTAGCATCTGTTATCATCAATCATTAACATCAGTCAACACAAAAATAAAAATTTTGCAGATTGGACTTCAACCGGAGAGTGATTTCAGCGTCGTGACTCTTCGAGGACTAAGACACGCGCGTAGAACTTGGCTATATTTACTGCTCAACGATCAGTCGAATGCAGGCGTATAGCACGCTAGTGACAGTAAAAGTAGTAGGTAGGTGGGTCAGTCCCCCAGTTTTGGTAGGTGATGGTCAGTCCCTCTGTTTTGGTAGGTGGGTCAGTCCCTCAGACTTGGGAGGCTGAGGGACTGACTATATATATATATATATATATATATATATATATATATATATATATATATATATATATACAAGGTATGATATAGCACGTAAGGAAAGTAGTTTGTTGGATTATGTATTGGTGGATAAAAGGTTGATGAGTAGGCTTCAGGATGTACATGTTTATAGAGGGGCAACGGATATATCAGATCATTATTTGGTTGTAGCTACAGTTAGAGTAAAAGGTAGATGGGACAAAAAGAAAATGGCAACAGCAAGTAAGAGAGAGGTAAAAGTGTATAAACTAAGGGAGGAGGAAGTTAGGGTGAGATATAAGCAACTATTGGCAGAAAGGTGGGCTAGTGCAAGTAGGAGTAGTGGGGGGGTTGAAGAGAGTTGGGATAGTTTTAAAAATGCAGTATTAGAATGTGGGGCAGAAGTTTGTGGCTATAGGAGGGTGGGTGCAGGAGGAAAGAGGAGTGAGTGGTGGAATGAAGAAGTAAAGGGTGTGATAAAAGAGAAAAAGGTAGCTTATGAGAGGTTTTTACAAAACAGAAGTGTTAATAGAAGAGCAGAGTATATGGAGAGTAAAAGAAAGGTGAAGAGAGTGGTGAGAGAGTGCAAAAGAAGAGCGGATGAAAGAATGGGAGAGGCTCTGTCAAGAAATTTTGCTGAAAACAAGAAAAAATTTTGGAGTGAGATAAACAAGGTAAGAAAGCCTAGGGAACGAATGGATTTGTCAGTTAAAAACAGAGTAGGGGAGTTAGTAGATGGGGAGCTGGAGGTATTGGGTAGATGGCAGGAATATTTTGAGGAACTTTTAAATGTCGATGAAAAGAGGGATGCGGTAATTTCATGTACTGGCCAGGGAGGTACAACATCGTTTAGGAGTGAAGAAGAGCAGGATGTGAGTGTGGGGGAGTGCGTGAGGCATTACGTAGAATGAAAGGGGTAAAGCAGCTGGAACTGACGGGATCATGACAGAAATGTTAAAAGCAGGGGGATATAGTGCTGGAGTGGTTGGTATTTTTGTTTAATAAATGTATGAAAGAGGGGAAGGTACCTAGGGATTGGCAGAGATCATGTATAGTTCCTTTATATAAAGGGAAGGGGATAAAAGAGAGTGTAAAAATTATAGGGAATAAGTTTACTGAGTATACCAGGTAAAGTGTATGGCAGGGTTATTATTGAAAGAATTAGAGGTAAGACAGAGAGTAGGATTGCAGATGAGCAAGGAGGCTTTAGAGTGGGTAGGGATGTGTAGATCAAGTGTTTACAGTGAAGCATATATGTGAACAGTATTTAGATAAAGGTAGAGAAGTTTTTATTGCATTTATGGATTTAGAAAAGGCATATGATAGAGTGGATAGGGGAGCAATGTGGCAAATGTTGCAAGTGTATGGAATAGGTAGTAAGTTACTGAAGGCTGTAAAGAGTTTTAATAAGGATAGTGAGGCGCAGGTTAGGGTGTGTAGGAGAGAGGGAGATTATTTCCCGGTAAAAGTAGGTCTTAGACAGGGATGTGTAATGTCACCATGGTTGTTTAATATATTTATAGATGGGGTTGTAAAAGAAGTAAATGCTAGGGTGTTGGGGAGAGGGGTGGGATTAAATTATGGAGAATTAAATGCAAAATGGGAGTTGACACAGTTACTTTTTGCTGATGATACTGTGCTTATGGGAGATTCTAAAGAAAAGTTGCAAAGGTTAGTGGACGAGTTTGGGAGAGTGTGTAAAGGTAGAAAGTTAAAAGTGAACATAGATAAGAGTAAGGTGATGAGGGTATCAAACGATTTAAATAAAGAAAAATTGGATATCACATTGGAGAGAGGGATTATGGAAGAAGTAAATGTTTTCAGATATTTGGGAGTTGACGTGTCAGCGGATGGGTTTATGAAGGATGAGGTTAACCATAGAATTGATGAAGGAAAAAAGGTGAGTGGTGCATTGAAGTATCTGTGGAGACAAAAAACGTTATCCATGGAGGCAAGGAAGGGAATGTACGAAAGTATAGTGGTACCAACACTCTTATATGGGTGTGAAGCATGGGTTGCAAATGCTGCAGCGAGGAGGAGGCTGGAGGCAGTGGAGATGTCCTGTCTAAGGGCAATGTGTGGTGTAAATATTATGCAGAAAATTCGGAATGTGGAAATTAGGAGAAGGTGTGGAGTTACTAAAAGTATTTGTCAGAGGGCTGAAGAAGGGTTGTTGAGGTGGTTTGGTCATTTAAAGAGAATGGATCAAAGTAGAATGACTTGGAGAGCGTATAAATCTGTAGGGGAAGGAAGGCGGGGTAGGGGTCGTCCTAGAAAAGGTTGGAGGGAAGGGGTAAAGGAGGTTTTGTGGGCGAGGGGCTTGGACTTCCAGCAAGCATGTGTGAGCGTGTTAGATAGGAGTGAATGGAGACGAATGGTTTTTGGGACATGACGATCTGTTGGAGTGTGAGCAGGGTAACATTTTGTGAAGGGATTCAGGGAAACCACTTAATTGATTTAGTTGGACTTGAGTCCTGGAAATGGGAAGTACAATGCCTGCACTTTAAAGGAGGGGTCTGAGATAGTGACAGCTGGGAGGGACTTTTCTCAGCTGTCGTATCTGAGCTCCTCTGCAAAGACAGTGATTATGTATGAGTGTGGTGAAAGTGTTGAATGATGATGAAAGTATTTTCTTTTGGGGGATTTTCTTTCTTTTTGGGTCACCCTGCCTCGGTGGGAGACGGCCGACTTGTTGAAAAAAAAAAATATATATATATCAGCGTCGCCTCCTAAGATAATTTCTTCTCTTTTCGGAGAATTTTTCTCGTTTGTTTACCGTAATAATAAGCAGGGAAAAAATCAGCTCGACACCTTTTGTTGTGTAACAATGGCCAGCGAGTGACTGTCATCGCTGCTCCACGGCTCTCTCCTATTACTATTTTTATTATTATCAGTGGTGGTAGTAGTAGTAGTAGTAGTAGCAGTAGTACCTGTACTCCTCTTATAACATTAATATCGTGTAATACCGACAAGTTGAAGAATCAGACACATGTGCAACAACTGGGTATCTTTGTTATGTAGACGTGTCGACAACCAGTGGCTTTATCAGTCCAGTACTGGGACACAAACACAAGACTGCACAGGATGAAGATGAGGGAGTCAGTCCCTCAGGTTAGCAGCAGGTGTTCAGTACCGTCGTCTTGATGACTCTGAGGCACTGATACCAAGAAGTGAAGTTATATACCAGCTTGTATACTGGAGTATATAAGATAAAAGCTAGTATATAAACCCATCACAATAAACCCCGCCATCAACTAGCTGATATTACTAATACTTATACAACTACTACCACTACTACTACTCATACAACTACTACCACTACTACTACTCATACAACTACTACTACTACTCATACAACTACTACTACTACTCATACAACTACTACCACTACTACTACTCATACAACTACTACTACTACTCATACCACTACTACTACTACTCATACAACTACTACCACTACCACTACTACTACTACTACTACTCATACAACTACTACTACTACTCATACAACTACTACCACTACTACTACTCATACAACTACTACCACTACTACTACTCATACAACTACTACTACTACTCATACCACTACTACTACTACTCATACCACTACTACTACTACTCATACAACTACTACCACTACCACTACTACTACTACTACTACTCATACAACTACTACTACTACTCATACAACTACTACCACTACTACTACTACTACTACTACTACTACTCATACAACTAGTACTACTACTCATACAACTAGTACTACTACTCAAACAACTACCACTACATACTACTACTCACACAACTACTACTACTATTCATACAACTACTACTACTACTCACACAACTACTACTACTACTCACACAACTACTACTACTATTCACACAACTACTACTACTACTCATACAACTACTACTAATATTCACACAACTACTACTACTACTCATACAACTACTACTACTACTCATACAACTACTACTATTACTCATACAACTAGTACTACTACTCAAACAACTACCACTACATACTACTATTCATACAACTACTACTACTACTCACACAACTACTACTACTACTCACACAACTACTACTACTATTCATACAACTACTACTACTACTCATACAACTACTACTACTACTCATACAACTACTACTACTACTACTCACACAACTACTACTACTATTCATACAACTACTACTACTACTCATACAACTACTACTACTACTCATACAACTACTACTACTACTCATACAACTAGTACTACTACTCAAACAACTACCACTACATACTACTACTCATACAACTACTACTACTACTCACACAACTACTACTACTACTCACACAACTACTACTACTACTCACACAACTACTACTACTACTCATACAACTACTACTACTACTCATACAACTACTACTACTACTCATACAACTACTACTACTACTACTCATACAACTACTACTACTACTCATACAACTACTACTACTACTCATACAACTACTACTACTACTCAAACAACTACCACTATCTACTGCTACTCATACAACTACTACTACTGCTCATAGAACTACCACTACCTACTGATTGGGCCAGTTAGCCTTCTACATCTCACTTTCTTATATATATATATATATATATATATATATATATATATATATATATATATATATATATATATATATATATATATATATATACGTATATATAATGTGTCCCTGTATTGCTTGTAACAGCTTGACAAAGCTCCTGGAGAGCGAAACGTTGCCACAATAAAATGTCACATTAGTTGAACATGTGTCCCTTCCTCTAACAATTTGTATATATACCGAGGAGTATATCGCTTCCGGTGAAGGATAATATACCACGAGGTGTGTACGAGTATCTGTGTGTGAGAGAGAGAGAGAGAGAGAGAGAGAGAGAAAATATATATATAAAATATATATATATATATATATATATATATATATATATATATATATATATATATATATAGAGAGAG
Organism: Cherax destructor; assembly: GCA_009830355.1. NCBI lineage: Eukaryota > Metazoa > Arthropoda > Malacostraca > Decapoda > Parastacidae > Cherax > Cherax destructor. The sequence continues at coordinate 23,026 of WNWK01003113.1, read as the reverse complement.
AGAGAGAGAGAGAGAGAGTTGTGATCCCTGTCAGCACAAATAACTACAAGTAAAATGAGAACTATTTGAGGAAAAAAATGTCTTTAATCAATATGCAAATGAGTTACAATAAACAACAGGAGGCTTACATTCAGCAAAATTAAAAAATAGAATTAAAAATATACAAGATATATTACCATATTTTATTTTACCAGTGCCTCAGTAATCATATATCCATAGACTACAACTGAAAAAAAAATGTTCTTGAAACTCCAGGTATTTGCATATTTTAATAGAAAGTTCTTAACTGCATAGTGACTGTAGATGTTTTAATTTATAATTAAACAAAATATATGTTTGTGAGGTTCAGTTGATGACATGTTTGTGTGGTTCAGTTGATGATATGTTTGTGTGGTTCAGTTGATGACATGTTTGTGTGGTTCAGTTGATGACATGTTTGTGTGGTTCAGTTGATGACATGTTTGTGTGGTTCAGTTGATGACATGTTTGTGTGGTTCAGTTGATGACATGTTTGTGTGGTTCAGTTGATGACATGTTTGTGTGGTTCAGTTGATGATATGTTTGTGTGGTTCAGTTGATGACATGTTTGTGTGGTTCAGTTGATGACATGTTTGTGAGGTTCAGTTGATGACATGTTTGTGAGGTTCAGTTGATGACATGTTTGTGAGGTTCAGTTGATGACATGTTTGTGAGGTTCAGTTGATGACATGTTTGTGAGGTTCAGTTGATGACATGTTTGTGTGGTTCAGTTGATGACATGTTTGTGAGGTTCAGTTGATGAAATGTTTGTGAGGTTCAGTTGATGACATGTTTGTGAGGTTCAGTTGATGACATGTTTGTGAGGTTCAGTTGATGACATGTTTGTGTGGTTCAGTTGATGACATGTTTGTGAGGTTCAGTTGATGATATGTTTCTGTGGTTCAGTTGATGACATGTTTGTGTGGTTCAGTTGATATGTTTCTGTGGTTCAGTTGATGACATGTTTGTGAGGATCAGTTGATGACATGTTTGTGTGGTTCAGTTGATGACATGTTTCTGTGGTTCAGTTGATGACATGTTTGTGAGGATCAGTTGATGACATGTTTGTGTGGTTCAGTTGATGACATGTTTGTGAGGTTCAGTTGATGACATGTTTGTGAGGTTCAGTTGATGACATGTTTGTGAGGTTCAGTTGATGACATGTTTGTGAGGTTCAATTGATGACATGTTTGTGAGGTTCAGTTGATGACATGTTTGTGTGGTTCAGTTGATGATATGTTTGTGTGGTTCAGTTGATGACATGTTTGTGAGATTCAGTTGATGACATGTTTGTGTGGTTCAGTTGATGACATGTTTGTGTGGTTCAGTTGATGACATGTTTGTGAGGTTCAGTTGATGACATGTTTGTGAGTTCAGTTGATGACATGTTTGTGGGTTCAGTTGATGACATGTTTGTGAGGTTCAGTTGATGACATGTTTGTGAGGTTCAGTTGATGACATGTTTGTGTGGTTCAGTTGATGACATGTTTGTGAGGTTCAGTGGATGACATGTTTGTGAGGTTCAGTTGATGACATGTTTGTGAGGTTCAGTTGATGACATGTTTGTGAGGTTCAGTTGATGACGTTTGTGAGGTTCAGTTGATGACATGTTTGTGAGGTTCAGTTGATGACATGTTTGTGAGGTTCAGTTGATGACATGTTTGTGAGGTTCAGTTGATGACATGTTTGTGAGGTTCAGTTGATGACATGTTTGTGAGGTTCAGTTGATGACATGTTTGTGAGGTTCAGTTGATGACATGTTTGTGTGGTTCAGTTGATGACATGTTTGTGAGGTTCAGTTGATGACATATTTTGAGTTCAGTTGAGACATGTTTGTGAGGTTCAGTTGATGACATGTTTGTGAGGTTCAGTGGATGACATGTTTGTGAGGTTCAGTTGATGACATGTTTGTGTGGTTCAGTTGATGACATGTTTGTGTGGTTCAGTTGATGACATGTTTGTGAGGTTCAGTTGATGACATGTTTGTGAGGTTCAGTGGACAGTGTTACACTACGGTTGTTGGGGTGAATATAATCACTTAGCTGGAGTTTCAAGGGTCAATTTTCGGATCAGGGTCTTGACAACCCACGATCTCTTTTCTTAAGCTCCCTTCCTCGTGGGTCCAGTCTACCTACCAACCAGGCTGTGGTTCGTACGTCAGTCTGCGTGCGGCCAGCAGTAACAGTCTGGTTGATCAGACCCTGATCCACCATGAGGCCTGGTCTCAGACCGAGCCGCGGGGGCGTTGACCCCCGAAACTCTCTCCATGTAGGTAAACATCACTTCCTCGTGGGTCCACTCTACCTACATCACTTCCTCGTGGGTCCAGTCTACCTACATCACTTCCTCGTGGGTCCAGTCTACCTACATCACGTCCTCGTGGGTCCAGTCTACCTACATCACTTCCTCGTGGGTCCAGTCTACCTCCAACACTTCCTCGTGGGTCCACTCTACCTTCAGCATTTCTTCGTGGGTCCACTCTACCTCCAGCATTTCCTTGTGGGTCCACTCTACCTCCAGCATTTCCTCGTGGGTCCACTCTACCTCCAGCATTTCCTCGTGGGTCCACTCTACCTCCAGCATTTCCTATGTAGGTCCACTCTACCTCCAGCATTTCCTCGTGGGTCCACTCTACCTCCAGCATTTCCTAGTAGGTCCACTCTACCTCCAGCATTTCCTTGTGGGTCCACTCTACCACCAGCATTTCCTAGTAGGTCCACTCTACCTCCAGCATTTCCTTGTGGGTCCACTTTACCTCCAGCATTTCCTCGTGGGTCCACTCTAACTCCAGCATTTCCTAGTAGGTCCACTCTACCTCCAGCATTTCCTCGTGGGTCCACTCTACTTCCAGCATTTCCTAGTAGGTCCACTCTACCTCCAGCATTTCCTCGTGGGTCCACTGTACCTCCAGCATTTCCTCGTGGGTCCACTGTACCTCCAGCATTTCCTCGTGGGTCCACTCTACCTCCAGCATTTCCTCGTGGGTCCACTGTACCTCCAGTATTTCCTCGTGGGTCCACTCTACCTCCAGCATTTCCTCGTGGGTCCACTGTACCTCCAGTATTTCCTCGTGGGTCCACTCTACCTCCAGCATTTCCTCGTGGGCCCACTCTACCTCCAGCATTTCCTTGTGGGTCCACTCTACCTCCAGCATTTCCTCGTGGGTCCACTCTACCTCCAGCATTTCCTCGTGGGTCCACTCTACCTTCAGCATTTCTTTGTGGGTCCACTTTACCTCCAGCATTTCCTCGTGGGTCCACTCTACCTCCAGCATTTCCTCGTTGGTCCACTCTACCTCCAGCATTTCTTCGTGGGTCCACTGTACCTCCAGTATTTCCTCGTGGGTCCACTCTACCTCCAGCATTTCCTCGTGGGTCCACTGTACCTCCAGTATTTCCTCGTGGGTCCACTCTACCTCCAGCATTTCCTCGTGGGTCCACTCTACCTCCAGCATTTCCTCGTGTAGTTCATTCTCTGTCGTGACCACTCTGATAGCGATGTCCTTTCGGCTCATGGCTGAATTTCCGTGTCCCTATGGTTCATGTCTATCTTCCATCTATGCTCCCTCTTCCTTGATTCCCACTTTTCACACAATCTGACCAAGATATCTTATTAATGAAAACAAGATACCAGATATATTAAGCACATTTCCTAAATTTGCTTGAAACAGATAAGTGAACTGTATATATAAATCCGGATGTTTTTTGAAGCCTAGTTCCTAGGTCTGTGTATCCATATGTTCTTGCGCTACCCTCCGCAGGATGGATTCGGGGTGCACAATAAACTGCTTTGTATAGGACTGATGAAGCCACTGTGTGGCGAAACGTTTCTTCAATAAAGATTCTCATATGTTGCATAAGTGTCTCAATTCTTCAATCTAGCCACTTCGGTGGCAAAATCTAAAATCTAATTTGACCGCTCTCTGCTTAATCAAGTGCCCTGAGTACCTTAGCATTCGCCATGCCTTTTCTGTTTCTTCAGTTCTGTGATGCAGAACCGTTGTTTGTACTCTCTCCTGGAACCAGAGCCCTCAGTGCACGACCAGTCTCCTTGCTACCCTCTCAACTAGCTTTACTTAACATATTAGGTAAAAGGACACAAGTGCAACTAATGCGACATTTTATTGTGGCAACGTTTCGCTCTACAGGAGCTTTGTCAAGCTCCTGTAGGTAATTTTACCAACATTATTACAATTTGCTTAACATGCTTAATCTGGTGTGACTCCAGACAGGAGTTGCATATAGACAGACACTTATACACCGTTCAAGACACTGAGGAAACGTTTCGCCACGAGTGACTTCTTCATTACGACTGAAGAAGTCACTCGTGGCGAAACGTTTCCTCTAATAAATGTCCCGAACGGTACACAAGTATCGTTTTCCATACCTTGTCGGTATCACTATGCCATTTTTCATAAGTGGCTTTGTTTACATAATGTCGTTACCAGCATACCAGGTGTTTTATACTCTACGACAGATGCGACACAGAGTCCTGATGTTATAAGGTCTTGTTTGAAGATAAGTAGCTGAATATGCTAATGAGGTAGCGTAGAGGTTACACCAGCAACTGGTGTATCTGTAAAAACTGTAACTGGTGTAACTGTAAAAACTGTAATGGTGTAACTGTAAAAACATGTATTTGTGGTCACAGTGGTGGCCCATACTTACCTCCCTATGGTGTGTAGAAATAAACCTAGTTGGATTAATCTTATTAGAACCGGCTGGCCCAGTGGTTAACACTGGCCTGCAGTTTTACGACTCACTCGCCATGGGTTCAATCCTCACCCGTTCCCTGGTTTGCACTGAAAGATTTATAGTGAGTATAGAACCAAGTACCAAACAAGTTACAACTTTCATAATGCTAGTTAATGTTTAAACTTCCTTGTAAACTGCTAAGTACTGATGTATAGCTTTTACTCTCTTCTTTGGCTATTGTTTTTCATAGTTATGTTTTGTATCACTGGGCATATTGTAAATGTGTGTGATACGAATTACTTGTGCATAGCTTTTATCAACAAATTAATTTAGACAGGCATGTTAAATATATAAGCAGTAATGTTAAATATATAAGCAATAATTTCCCAGCTGACAGTGAACTACATAAGAGTAAAGTTAACGAGCTGAATTCTCAAATTTAAAGCCAACAGTCGTCTCTCTTCTTCCCCGGGTCACTGGGACCAGCACAAGATGGAAGGCGGTAACAATTGCGTCATTACGGGTGAGCCTCGTACTTGCCAAACACGGGGAATATTTTCACGAGGGAGAAATAATCAGAGAAGCATTTACAGAGGTAACGGAACAGCTGTTTCATCATTTACAGAGGTAACGGAACAGCTGTTTCATCATTTACAGAGGTAACGGAACAGCTGTTTCATCATTTACAGAGGTAACGGAACAGCGGTTTCATCATTTACAGAGGTAACGGAACAGCTGTTTCAACATTTACAGAGGTAACGGAACAGCTGTTTCATCATTTACAGAGGTAACGGAACAGCTGTTTCAACATTTACAGAGGTAACGGAACAGCTGTTTCATCATTTACAGAGGTAACGGAACAGCTGTTTCATCATTTACAGAGGTAACGGAACAGCTGTTTCAACATTTACAGAGGTAACGGAACAGCTGTTTCATCATTTACAGAGGTAACGGAACAGCTGTTTCAACATTTACAGAGGTAACGGAACAGCTGTTTCAACATTTACAGAGGTAACGGAACAGCTGTTTCAACATTTACAGAGGTAACGGAACAGCTGTTTCAACATTTACAGAGGTAACGGAACAGCTGTTTCAACATTTACAGAGGTAACGGAACAGCTGTTTCATCATTTACAGAGGTAACGGAACAGCTGTTTCACATTTACAGAGGTAACGGAACAGCTGTTTCAACATTTACAGAGGTAACGGAACAGCTGTTTCAACATTTACAGAGGTAACGGAACAGCTGTTTCACATTTACAGAGGTAACGGAACAGCTGTTTCAACATTTACAGAGGTAACGGAACAGCTGTTTCAACATTTACAGAGGTAACGGAACAGCTGTTTCATCATTTACAGAGGTAACGGAACAGCTGTTTCATCATTTACAGAGGTAACGGAACAGCTGTTTCATCATTTACAGAGGTAACGGAACAGCTGTTTCATCATTTACAGAGGTAACGGAACAGCTGTTTCATCATTTACAGAGGTAACGGAACAGCTGTTTCATCATTTACAGAGGTAACGGAACAGCTGTTTCAACATTTACAGAGGTAACGGAACAGCTGTTTCATCATTTACAGAGGTAACGGAACAGCTGTTTCAACATTTACAGAGGTAACGGAACAGCTGTTTCATCATTTACAGAGGTAACGGAACAGCTGTTTCATCATTTACAGAGGTAACGGAACAGCTGTTTCAACATTTACAGAGGTAACGGAACAGCTGTTTCATCATTTACAGAGGTAACGGAACAGCTGTTTCATCATTTACAGAGGTAACGGAACAGCTGTTTCAACATTTACAGAGGTAACGGAACAGCTGTTTCAACATTTACAGAGGTAACTGAACAGCTGTTTCAACATTTACAGAGGTAACGGAACAGCTGTTTCAACATTTCAGTAATATATATTGTGTGCTATTAAGGAGGTTCAGTGAAACACTGTGTTGCAGCCTTGTGCAGTAATTACTGACCACTTTGTGGAACAACTGAAGAAAACTTACTGGGTGTTCCTCTCACTTTAATGATAGAAACTACTCAAAATCTTAACTTTAAAATGGAAAACTGGAGGTGAGATTATTTTTTTCACTCATTCAGTTTGATAACAAAATTCGGCTTGTTCACAGGCTTGTTCACAGGCTTGTTCACAGGCTTGTTCACAGGCTTGTTCATAACTGCCGGAGCACTTGATATAGTTGGTGTATGTATAGTTGGTCTCTCCTATTGGTTCATCGTCCTCTGAATTAGTGACAAAACATGTCCAAACTTTTTTAATTATCAATGTATAATTAACACCGCTGAGAGGTAAAATGTTGAATATTAAATAGGTCATTTTTGTTTTCCAAAAGATTGTCCGTTCTCTTAGCGCAAGATGTCTGCATAGGTATCTCTCCAGGTCGGACCTGGAAGCAAATAAAGCCTGAGACAGACCTTTTGCTGAATTAGACACATATGCAACACTTGGGTATCTTTATTGAGGAAACATTTCGCCACACAGTGGCTTCATCAGTCCATACAAAGGAGAATCGTGAAGAACAGGAGGAGTTTGAGGTGGTCAGTCCCTCAACCTTGAGTCGATGTTGTCAGTCCATCAATCTTGAACAGAATACAACATATGTGCTAGGAAGCAGCTTATATACCGTAGGCAGGAGAGGTGCAGAAGTCGTAGGTGGTGTCACATTTGTACAAGAGTGGTATACAATACCGACATTTGTCCAATGTGGAAGTAGGTCGTGTCCAAGGGTTGGGCAAGTGAAGAATTCTCTGTATTAAGATCCCAAGTTGTTGCTGTGTCAGACAGGATGTAAATGAATGGTTCAGAGAACCGATAAGTTGATAAATTAGACACATATGCAACTTGTCGGTTCTCTGAACCATTCATTTACAACCTATTGCTGCACTGACGTTAGATACAGATTACAAAAATTAGGAAAACGAAGTGTGGCAGATGGATTTATCATCTAAACTTAGATTTGCAAGGTAAAAATACAAGTATTATTGAAATTATTAACTATGAATCATTTTAAACAAAAACTAGAACTGGAATCGTCACAGCTACAGCGATACCAATTAAGCATCTACAACATGTCAGAGCTGGAAGGTCAGTGAACAAATTCAACCAATTGAACAATGTTCTATATGTTGAAGACTGGAAGAATATTAATGCAGACTTCGACAGGAGGATCCAAGATTTCAAAACACCAGAAGCAGGAGAATAATTTATGTTTCCCATTTGGTGCAAATAACAGGCTCTACAAACAAACATACGGCATGGGAATGGGGTCCTTCATCAGTGCCGTCTTAGCTAACTTGTATATGGAACACCTAGAGGCTGAACACTTCGCCAACATCATATGCAAAAATGTTAGAATAAAGCTCCCTAACTGTTGCACATGTTTCACTACAGTATTTTGTGGATCAGCTTGCCTTTGTGAGCCAACTCTCATACGTGAAAATCATCAGGACCCCAATGGAAATAAGTCACTTTGTCTGACTTTTTGGGTTATGTTAGGTTCTCTACACATATGCTGCTATGTATCTATGTAACTGTATTTGTGTATACTTGAATAAACTTGCTTACTAATCAGCTCAAAATACCAATTTTGTCAGTCGATCACGTGACTGCTTGCTTGAGGCTACCAACCCGCACCAACACTCCGGGATAAACTCTGCTCATGACGAAAAATGTGCAATGCCGACTAGTAGATGACCACACCTCACTGTCATTTGGAGCTGACAGAACACCTGATCACTAGAACTAACACCGTGACAGTGGTGACTGGACCTGGTAGCAGTTATACAAGTTAAACTAATTACGCAGGTAATTAGTGTATATACGCGGAGAGATACATACCTCTTAATGTATATACGGTTAATATAGACCTCTCGGTGTTAATACATTCTCCCTCATTAAAGCGGACACATGACATATACAATGAGAGGTATATGCCTCTCGGTGTATATACACTGAGAGTATGTTTTCATCCCCATTTTAGGGCTTAAAATATTCTTGATTGGTAGTGAACAGTTGACACGTAGTCTTAATGACTCGTGTAGTCGATAGACTTTAAACCCATAACCAATCAACACAGAATGAGAATATAAAAAAAAATCCACTTCTGACGCTAAAGTGAGGATCAATATGACTCGGGTGAGTACAACAGGTGAGATGATGCGTAACTCAGGTGAGATGAGGAGCAACCTAGGTGGGTACAGCAGGTGATACAAGAGGTAACTCAGGTGAGACAAGGGCCTAACTCAGGTAAGCACAAGAGACGAGGTGTAACTCACCTATCCTGCGCATGACCTCACAGCAACACTGGAGGAAGGATATGCAGGGAGTAAGCAACAATCCTCACATCTTACTCGTCACCACATTTACGGTAGATCATTTCAATCGTCAACCTAACGCGGATTTCTCCCATTTTCTTTTAAGAACTCATTTACACAAATCCCGTTTTCTGTGTCTAGTTCCTGTCAACAGCGAGTTTCGATATGGGATCTACGAAACAGTGCTAATTATAACGCACTGAATATTCCTATTACGTGCAGTCTCACTGCAAGATATTGCAATATGTAAATGTGTTCGTGGATATTAATGCTAATAACAATTTAGATTGTCGATGTGTTTTAGCACATAGTATATTGTAAACAAATACCTCATAACTCATTCATGCACTTTATTTCTGCTATTCCACCTCTTATGTAAGTGATAAAATAATAGCATGTCAGTACTGGTAGTTCCCGTGCACTACACTGGTTTCCACAGTTCATAATAACCCACTTGGGCAGCCCGTGTGAACAACCACTCAGGAGCATACACTGAACACGTCCTACCTTCCCGGCGGTCAGAGATGCACTGAGCTTCTCTCAGCTTCCGACTGAGCTCAGGATGCTCGCTCGCTTTGTTGACGTTTTTCATCTTGCGTTTGCAAGTGAATGCAAGCGGAGTGCAAACTAAGAGTTGAAAATAAGGAATATCATTATGCAAAACTTCCTTTTCATTGTATGTTTCGACAGGTAAAGGACTGACAGCAACAAAACATAGCCAGAGATAGGAGTTCCAACTGTGTAATGTATAATTCTCATAAAAAAAAAAAAAAAAAAACAAGTGATGCACGCAAGAACGTTATTAATTTTTAATATTTTTAATTTTACGTCTGCGTAATATAACTAGGTAATTGAAAGTCTAACTGCAGATATACACTGGGTATAACGTACACAAATATCCCGCACATAAGAAAATGGAACTTACAACGACGTTTCGGACCGACCGTAACGTCGTAATAACTTTCAATCTCCTATGTGTGGATTATGTGTATTGTTGCAGTCACGGTACTGTACCTTTTTATTATTTTCAACACAAATTAGTTGTATCGAGTATATGTACTTGATATATTAAATGTGGCGAAACGTTGTCCAGTAGAAGAGTATAGAGGGACCTATAGAAGAGTACAGGTGCAGGACTGGAGAGAAAATCTGGTCCCTACGAGAGTCGCAGTGAACAGAACCGATTCTCCTTCAGGATCCAGAGACGGGTCATCACAAGATTATACATACGAGTGGCAATGAAACCCTCCCCATAGCAGTAAGATCAGATAAAATGTGTGGCGCAGGTAAGGAAGAAATCAGGAATAACAAGTTAGGTATGGATAACTGGCGTAAGGGTAAAAGACCATAAAATACCATATACCATTGGTTTAAACAGAGCCAGAGATTGGAGTTCCAACTGTGTAATGTATAATTATCTTTAAAAAAAAGACACAAGAACATAAGAATCGAGGAACGTGTAGGGAAAAACTGGGAGATCGAAATTTTGAGCCATCCTCGATTTTTTTCTGGATCCTCTGTAATACCGTTATATTGCCAGTATATTAGTGACCTGTAATACAGCGGCATTAGAAGACAGGTGGAGGACATGGGCTAGGGTGATAAATTAGAAGATACAGGTCAGAAATGAGTGTATGGTTCCGGAGGGTAAGAACGTGGTGTCCGGAAAAAGTCACAATTTTGGCTAGGAAAAAAATCACATTTTATTTATTTAAAAACATCGTTCTATTCAATTTCCCAAGAAAAGTAATGCAATAAAATATTTAGGTTAGGGGTGTGACTTTTTTTCCACACCTGCCCTGGATAAGTGAACCCCATCCCTGGCATACATGTCATTTCAGCCATAGAAGTGGTCCCAGTTGCAAATGAATGGTACTGCATTATCCTTACAGTGTTTGTCCAGCCAGCAATTGACACCAATTGCCCTGGACAGCCATTCATCTCCAACTCCTCTCCTTGGCAAAATACCATATATGACAGGGTTCCCACCCTTCTTCCTAATTATGTCTATTGCTGACCTATACCTGCTAGTCAGGTCCTCACTCCTACGTCTGCCAACATCGTTGCCTCCAGCACTGAGACAGATAATAGGATTGCTCCCATTACCTCTCATGATGTCGTCCAGACGGCTAACAATATCCTCCATCCCAGCCCCAGGAAAGCAAACCCTCTGTCTCCTACTTCTATCTTTCAAGCAGAAGGCCCTATCCATATACCTAATTTCACTATCCCCAACAAGAACAATGTTCTTACCTTCCTTGGTGTCGTTCCCTGTAGTCGACTCACATTCATCGGGTAACACGGAGAATCGGTTCGATGTTTCCACAACAGGTTTCAGGTTCTTCGTTGATTCTACCTCTCCATCCATCCTCTTGATCTTTAACTTTGTCCCATGCATTCCAGCCACTGTCCAGGTTCCTTTCTTGGCTTGAGGATTCTCAACAGGAGGATTACAACGAATCCTCTTGTTTTCCTCAGTCAGTCGCTGTATCTCAAGCTTAGCTACCCTCAGTTCTTCCTTCAGCTGCTGGTAGAGTAGCTCAAGAGAGGACATCTTGTTCAGATTCACAGAGAGGGTAAGAACGTGGTGTCCGGAAAAAGTCACAATTTTGGCTAGGAAAAAAATCACATTTTATTTATTTAAAAACATCACGTTTTATTCAATTTCCTAAGAAAAGTAATGCAATGAAATATTTAGGTTAGGGGTGTGACTTTTTTTTCCCTTGATCCGAGACCGTGAAGGGGAAGGTGCTCGTGGCTTGGTTGATAGCGTGCTCACCTTACTGGGGATCCAGGATCGATCCCCTACAAGAGTGAAATGTTTTACATGTTTCCTTACACCTGCTGTCCCTGTTCGCCTAGCAGTAAGTAGGTACTTGGGTGTTAGCCGACTGTTGTGGGTCTCATCCTGGGGGACAAGATTAGCTTAGGCTGCCAGAAATGTTCTGCATAAACAATATCAACTAGGTCTGTATCAGTTGTGTAGTGTACATTGTAGAAGTAAAGATTATTATTACTATTAATGTTTATTGGTGGTTTTCTCGCTTCACGAAGTGCCAATATAAGCCTCCGCAGTTTCTGCGTGTCTTAGTCACGCTGGAGCTTTTGGTCATATGACCGAGTCCTTTCGGTGGTTTATAATTATATTGCTTCTGTAATCAAGGAATTGACAGGTAATGTGCAGTTCAGGATACAACCAGGTTTCGTCAGACAACTCTTGAGTAGGTCCTGAAGCTGAGCCACTCCTTTATAGTGCAGGGGAAACCCGTGTCAGAAGAACAACGATATTGGTATCGTATACCATTCATATACAACATATAGCAGAGTCTGCATTTCAACCCACTATGAAAAAGGTTAATACCACACTGATTTATCCAATTTCGTTAAAAATTCTCGTGGCAACTTATTCATTATCATACGTTCCGTTTTTACCAGCTGTTAATTTCAAATACGTTATTTTATCAATATAAATGGCAATTGTTAAAAAAACATTTTGTGGTATTTCTACATTTATTTGAAGCCAAAGTACATATTAAATATTAGTGTCTATCACAATCCATACTAATAGTAATAAGATTATTAACAGAAGTAACATTATTATTAGTAGTAGTAATATAAGTAATTATTATTAAAAACACTGAGACATCACGTATACATTGCCAAAAATCCATAATACACATGCCCATAATCCAGCCCTTAATTCTCGAATAGCTAAACAAACATGAATGTTATTTTATCTATACATAACATTAAAAGTCATTAGTAAGATGATAGAGCCAGTACTGCACAAACACTGAATTATAATGCGAGTATGGGCGAGTATCTCTCTGAAGCTGAGGTTGCCTGACTTGCTGAGGCTGCACCTCAGGTGTGTCCTCTCTCACTTCTTGCTTGGGGGCAGAGACTTGCCACTCCAGAGCTCCGCAGACGGGACACAAGCGCGTCATTGTAGCTTCGTGTAAGGAAGCTACGCACGGAGGGCAAAAGGCATGGTTGCAGCAGAGTGAGCGGGGCAGACAGACACGCTCCTCCAGCTTATCCAAACACATCCCACATTTTACCATCTTCACAGTATCCTGTACACAAACCGATAAAATAAACCGATGAAATATTGCAAAATATTTAAAAATATCGTATTGCAACATTCAAGTCTTATTTCAAAGTGTTAGTATTTGTACCATTTCTTTATGGATACAGTACCTGCTGAGGATTGGTTATCCATCCGACAATAGAGCTGATGAAGTGGTGCGTGTGTGTACCAGGTCGAATTTATCTCCTAAGTTGCCTTATATCCTTGCTGCCTCCTCAATTACCTTGACAATCCACTCGTTACGGATGGCAAACATAAAAATGGAGGAACACTGCAGCAGGCCCGTAGCCCATACCAGGATGGTCCTTTTACAATCCATCCTACTAAATATTTGCCAACCCAATTTTCAATGCTGGTAGTAGGACGGTCCTGCGGCGTCAGGCCTAAACCTAAGTTGATATATTGCACAGGCCCAAAAAAAAGCTCTTAAGTAAAGCAAACCTTTAATAATGGGTTGCTCTGAATCATGTGTCTTAGATGAATGCTCTGATGAACTAAAGCAGAGATGAGTCGGAAGCGAAAACCTGAGTATTTATTGGCAATGACAATGAATACAAACAATGAAAAAAGAGAAAAGAAATTGAGAGAAGAAAAAGCCTCACAGAAGAACATAAGAACATAAGAATGGAGGAACACTGCAGAAGGCCTACTGGCCCATACAAGGCAGGTCCTTATCAAAACCACCACTACCTAAGAATTTATTCCCATACTCACGACACCAATCAAACCCAGCCCCTCCAACTCATATATTTGTCCAATCTCTTTTTAAAGCTACCCAAGGTCCTAGCCTCTATCACCCTACTCGGAAGATTGTTCCACGCATCTACAACTCTGTTCGAAAACCAGTACTTGCCTATGTCCTTTCTAAATCTAAATTTATCCAATTTAAATCCGTTATTTCTGGTTCTTAATTGGTTCGATATCCTCAGTACTTTATTAATATCTCCTTTGTTTATGCCCATCATCCACTTGTACACCTCGATGATATCTCCCCTCATTCTACGTCTCTCCAGAGAGTGGAGATTCAACGCTCTAAGTCTATCTTCATACGGGAGATTTCTTATACTGTAAATCATTTTAGTCATTCTTCTCTGTATGTTCTCCAATGAATCTATATCCATTCTGTAGTAAGGAGACCAAAACTGAGCTGCATAATCCAAATGAGGTCTCACTAGTGATGTATAGAGCTGTAAAATAACTTTTGGACTTCTGTTGCTTATACTTCTTGAAATAAATCCTAGTAATCTGTTAGCCTTATTGCGCACACTTAGGCACTGTTGTCTTGGCTTTAGATTCCTGCTTACCATGACTCCCAAGTCTTTTTCACATTCTGTATGATCAAGCTCTACTTCACCTAGTTTATAAATTCGAGGGATATTTTCATTACCAAGGACTAGTACCTTACACTTGTCCACATTGAACTTCATCTGCCACTTTTCAGACCAAGACATTAATTTGTCCAAATCCTCCTGGAGTTCACTGTTATCCTCCTCAGAATGAATCATACGGCCTATTTTTGTATCATCAGCAAATTTACTCATGTCACTTGCAATTCCTTCATCAAGGTCATTTATGTAAATTATGAACAACAATGGGCCTAAAACTGATCCTTGTGGAACGCCACTAGTGACTAATCCCCATTCAGATTTGACCCCATTAATGGAAACTCTCTGCTTTCTATTGGTAAGCCATGCCTCTATCCATGCTAGAACTTTACCTCCTATACCATGAGCTGCCACCTTTCTTAAGAGTCTCTTGTGAGGTACTCTATCGAAGGCCTTACTGAAATCCAAGTAAACTATATCATATTCTTTATCACTGTCTACTGCCTCAAATGTTTTATTGAAAAACGTCAGTAAATTTGTCAGGCAGGAACGACCTCTCGTGAACCCATGCTGAGATTCATTAATCAAATTATGTTCTTCAAGGTGACTTCTAATAATATCAGCTATAATTGATTCTAATAATTTGCCTACTATAGATGTGAGGCTTATTGGACGGTAATTTGATGGAATTGACTTATCCCCTGATTTGAATATAGGAACTACATTAGCTATCTTCCACATCTCTGGCACAGCACCAGTTAGGATGGACGTATTAAACACATTCGTTAATGGCTGACTAAGTTCCATCTTGCATTCTTTAAGTACCCTGGAAAACAACTCGTCGGGTCCCGGGGACTTATTTTGCTTCAGTTTATCTATCTGTTTGTTAACCATGTCCCTCGTGACAGTAATATTAGTTAACTTGAATTCTTCAGGAACTGAATAATTGTTAATTTCTGGAATCTCATTTACGTCTTCTTGTGTAAAGACTGACAAAAAATAGTCATTAAATAGAGAACACATTTCTAGTTCGTTATCCGTCAGCTGTCCATTCCCAATTTTCAGAGGTCCTACCTTTTCCCTCACCTTCGTCCTATACACTTTAAAGAACCCTTTTGGATTAGTCTTTGATTCATTAGCAACCTTAATCTCATAGTCACGTTTAGCCTTTCTAATCCCCTTTTTTACTTCTCTTTTCAACTGAACATATTGGTCAATAAGGTTAACATCTCCTCTTTTGATGCGCCTATAAATTCCTCTTTTCTCCCCTAATAGATGTTTTAGCCTCCTGTTAAACCATTTGGGATCGTTATTATTTGACCTAAATTCTCTCTGGGGAATAAATATACTCTGTGCACGTTGTACATTATTAAGAAAAAAATAATAAACGCAGATCCCATCGTAATCGTTAGCTAGATTACCCCAGTCGAGATTAGACAGGTGTTCTCTAAGTCCAGTATAGTCGGCAGAACGAAAATCAGGAACTTTTACCGTATTATCCCTATTCTCGTACTCCCAGGTAATATTAAAAGTAATGGATTTGTGATCACTTGCGCCAAGCTCTTCAGTGATTTCCAGATTATTTACAAGGGTTTCTTTATTTGACAAGACTAGGTCGAGCAAATTATTACCTCTGGTAGGCTCCGTCACACACTGCTTCAGAAAACAGTCCTGAACTACTTCCATAAAGTCACTGGACTCCAGATTACCGGTCAAAGAAGTCCAGTCAATTTGACTAAAGTTAAAATTCCCTACTATCACTACGTTATTGTGTCTAGAAGCCCTAACAATTTCGTCCCAAAGAAGTCTCCCTCTATCGTGATCCAAGCCTGGAGGTCGGTATATTACACCTACAATCAGTTTTTCTTGACCTTCTAGAAACTCTACCCAAACAGATTCTGTTAATGATCCATCTATTTTTATGCCTGTTTTTATGCAGCAATTTACATTTTCTCGTACATATAATGCAACTCCACCCCCTTTCCCATTATATCTATCTACATGGAACAACTTAAACCCCTGAATATGACACTCAGCAATCATATCCCGACTCTTTATATTATACCATGTTTCAGTTATTGCAATGACATCAAAGTTCCCAGCACATGCTACCAAACGTAATTCGTTAATTTTATTTCTGGCGCTTCGACAGTTAGTGTAAAATACATTGAGATGTATCTTCTTGTGAACCTTTTTCATATTCAGCTTTTGTTTTACACAATTTATGTGTAAAGTTGTTTTAACTAACCCAAAAAGTTTTTTTCAGGTGTATAGAACAAAAGTTAGAGATAAGATAGGTCCCCTTAAAAATAATTATGGGTATCTTACTGACAAAGAGAATGAAATGTGCTCTATTTTTAATAATTATTTTCTCTCGGTTTTCACTCAGGAAGACATTAATAATATCCCAAGAATTAGGTATTTTAGTGGGCCTGAAGAAGATAAATTATGTAGTATCACAGTCACTAGCGAAAAGGTTATCAAACAGATAGACCGTTTGAAGCAAAATAAATCGCCAGGCCCTGATGAGCTTTTTTCAAGGGTTCTTAAGGAATGCAAAATAGAACTCTGTGAACCCTTAACTAACATTTTTAACCTATCTCTTCAAACAGGTGTAGTGCCGGATACGTGGAAGATGGCTAATGTAATTCCTATTTTTAAAGCAGGGGACAAGTCGTTACCATCAAATTACCGCCCAATAAGTCTAACATCAATTGTAGGCAAATTACTAGAGTCGATTATAGCTGATAACATAAGAAGCCATCTCGATAGGCATAATTTGATTAATGATACTCAGCATGGATTCACCAGGGGCCGTTCCTGCCTAACTAATTTGTTAACTTTTTCAGTGGGGCTTTTGAGGCAGTTGATAATGATAAAGAATTCGATATCGTTTATTTGGATTTTAGTAAGGCTTTTGATAGAGTACCACATCAGAGACTGTTAAAGAAAGTGGCTGCTCATGGCATTGGGGGAAAAGTGTTGTCATGGATCGAGTCATGGCTCACCAATAGGAAGCAGAGGGTGTGCATAAATGGGGTTAAATCGGAGTGGGGATCTGTAACAAGTGGCGTTCCTCAGGGATCGGTTTTGGGCCCGTTGTTGTTTATAATATATATGGAAAAATAAACACATAAGCAGTATAGTGTGATCCTTTATTGACAACGTTTCGCCCACGCAGTGGGCTTTATCGAGTCACAGACAGATCTACCTGGAAAATGAGCAACATGGAGATATATATAGGGTACAGTCAGGTGGAGAATGCTGGGTCAGGTAGAGAAAGCTGCATGTGAGTCTTAAAAAGTAGTGTGATAGTTAAAAAATAGTGTGACTTAAAGGACCTGCAGTGTACCATTCTTGAGTTCTAGGTGGGATAGCGTTGAAGAAGTTTCTTGGCAATAGGTTCAGCTATGTTGTAGAAGCCGTTGTTCTGGTTGAAGTTGTTGGATATACAGATGAGTGATGATTCTAGGATTCTTCGGTATTGCGTGTTGTCTTCTCTGGCGATGAGTCTTGCGTTTCTGTAGTTGATTAAATGGTTGTGTAAATTTCGGTGTTGAACACAGGCATTTCTTGAGTCGTCAGATCTGCCTGCGTACTGGTGTTCTGAAATGCGTGTTTGTAGGTCTCTGGATGTTTCGCCAACGTATAATTTGCTGCAGCCATTACAAGGGATTGTGTATACCCCTGCCGTGGATTGAAGCTTTTCCTGTCTGTTACTGGTAATGTCCTTAATGGTGGTGGATGTGGAGGTGGATACTCGGAATGAGGTCTTAGAAAAATGTTGGAAACTTGTTTGGAAATGGAGTTGGTGGGAAGGACTATGTATCTCTTCTCAGCAGTGTCTTCTCTGGGTGTGTTGAAGATGTTTAATGCCCGTCGTCTGCAGTCTCTAATGAAGTGACGAGGATAGTGAAGTTTGGAAAAACTTGTTCAATGAGGGAGCATTCTTCTTCAAGGAACTCACTGCTGCAGATTCTGAGTGCGCGCAGGAAAAAGCCTATAATTACACCACGTTTAATTTTGGTGTCGTGGTGAGAGTAGAAGTGGAGAAGATCGTGTTGATTGGTAGGTTTTCGATAGACTTTAAAACGAAGTTCATGGTCAGCTTTGCAGAGAAGAACATCAAGGAAAGGAAGAGTATTGTGACTTCTTCTAGTGTAAACTGGATTGATGGCTCAACCTGGTTGAGTTCGTGTTGGAGAGCTTGAACGTTGAAGCGTCTGGGAGTTATGATGAGAATGTCGTCAACATAACGAAGCCAGGTGACAGAAGAGGGAATAATAGTGGAAAATCGCTCGGCTTCCAAATGTTCCATATATAGGTTCGCAAGGACGGCGCGCACTCAGAATCTGCAGCAGTGAGTTCCTTGAAGAAGAATGCTCCCTCATTGAACAAGTTTTTTCCAAACTTCACTATCCTCGTCACTTCATTAGAGACTGCAGACGACGGGCATTAAACATCTTCAACACACCCAGAAGACACTGCTGAGAAGAGATACATAGTCCTTCCCACCAACTCCATTTCCAAACAAGTTTCAACATTTTTCTAAGACCTCATTCCGAGTATCCACCTCCACATCCACCACCATTAAGGACATTACCAGTAACAGACAGGAAAAGCTTCAATCCACGGCAGGGGTATACACAATCCCTTGTAATGGCTGCAGCAAATTATACGTTGGCGAAACATCCAGAGACCTACAAACACGCATTTCAGAACACCAGTACGCAGGCAGATCTGACGACTCAAGAAATGCCTGTGTTCAACACCGAAATTTACACAACCATTTAATCAACTACAGAAACGCAAGACTCATCGCCAGAGAAGACAACACGCAATACCGAAGAATCCTAGAATCATCACTCATCTGTATATCCAACAACTTCAACCAGAACAACGGCTTCTACAACATAGCTGAACCTATTGCCAAGAAACTTCTTCAACGCTATCCCACCTAGAACTCAAGAATGGTACACTGCAGGTCCTTTAAGTCACACTATTTTTTAACTATCACA
Organism: Cherax destructor; assembly: GCA_009830355.1. Classification (NCBI taxonomy): domain Eukaryota; kingdom Metazoa; phylum Arthropoda; class Malacostraca; order Decapoda; family Parastacidae; genus Cherax; species Cherax destructor. Next base: position 3,551 of record WNWK01003113.1, on the reverse strand, counting down.
CTACTTTTTAAGACTCACATGCAGCTTTCTCCACCTGACCCAGCATTCTCCACCTGACTGTACCCTATATATATCTCCATGTTGCTCATTTTCCAGGTAGATCTGTCTGTGACTCGATAAAGCCCACTGCGTGGGCGAAACGTTGTCAATAAAGGATCACATTATACTGCTTATGTGTTTATTTTTCCATTGTGTCGGTATTTTATACCATTTATTTCCATAATATATATAAATGACCTTGACGAGGGAATTTCTAGTGATATGAGCAAATTCGCTGATGACACGAAGATAGGTAGGATAATCGATTCAGACGTAGATGTCAGTGAACTACAGGAGGATTTAGACAAACTCAATTCCTGGTCAGAAAAATGGCAGATGCAGTTCAATGTAGATAAATGCAAAGTTCTAAAGCTCGGGAGTGTCCATAACCCAAGCACTTATAAGAACATAAGAACATAAGAAAGGAGGAACACTGCAGCAGGCCTGTTGGCCCATACTAGGCAGGTCCTTCACAATCCGTCCCACTAACAGAATATTTGCTCAACCCAATTTTCAATGCTACCCAAGAAATAAGCTTTGACAATTCTACCCACTCATGCGCGAGTCCCACTCAAATCCAACCCCTCTCACTCATGAATTTATCCAACCTAAATTTGAAACTACCCAAGGTCCTAGCTTCAATAACCCTACTAGGCAGACTGTTCCACTCATCAACTACCCTATTTCCAAACCAATACTTTCCTATATCCTTTCTAAATCTAAACTTATCTAACTTGAATCCATTATTGCGGGTTCTCTCTTGGAGAGATATCCTCAAGACCTTATTTATATTCCCTTTGTTAATACCCATTTTCCACTTGTATACCTCGATCATGTCTCCCTCATTCTACGTCTTACAAGTGAATGTAATTTTAGGGTCTTCAATCTTTCTTCGTAAGGAAGATTTCTAATGCTATGTATTAATTTAGTCATTCTACGCTGAATGTTTTCTAACGAATTTATGTCCATTCTGTAATATGGAGACCAGAACTGAGCTGCGTAATCTAGGTGAGGCCTTACTAATGATGTATAAAGCTGTAATATAACCTCTGGACTTCTGTTGCTAACACTTCTTGATATAAATCCCAGTAATCTATTTGCCTTATTACGTACGCTTAGGCATTGCTGTCTTGGTTTAAGGTTGCTGCTTACCATCACCCCCAAGTCCTTCTCGCAATCTGTATGGCTAAGTTCTACGTTATTTAACTTATAAGTGCTTGGGTTATGGACACTCCCGAGCTTCAGAACCTTGCATTTATCTACATTGAACTGCATCTGCCACTTTTCTGACCACGAATTAAGTTTGTCTAAATCTTCCTGAAGTTCTATGACATCTATGTTTGAATCAATTATCCTACCTATCTTCGTGTCGTCGGCGAATTTGCTCATATCACTAGTAATTCCCTCATCAAGGTCATTGATATATATTATAAATAACAATGGGCCTAAGACTGATCCCTGTGGAACACCACTTGTTACAAGTCCCCATTCGGATTTAACCCCATTTATGCACACTCTCTGCTTCCTATTGGTGAGCCATGACTCGATCCATGACAGCACTTTTCCCCCAATGCCATGAGCTGCCACTTTCTTTAACAGTCTCTGGTGTGGTACTCTATCAAAAGCCTTACTAAAGTCTAAATAAACAATATCGAATTCTTTATCGTGATCAACAGCCTCAAAAGCTTTACTGAAGAAGGTTAATAAATTAGATAACATAAGAACATAAGAAAGGAGGAACACTGCAGCAGGCCTGTTGGCCCATTCTAGGCAGGTCCTTCACATTCCATCCCACCAACAGAATATTTGTTCAACCTAATTTTCAATGCTACCCAAAAAATAAGCTTTGATAATTTTATTTACTCATGTGCAATTCCCACTCAAATCCAACCCCTTTCACTCATGAATTTATCCAACCTAAATTTAAAACTACCCAAGGTCCTTGCTTCAATAACCCTACTAGGCAGACTGTTCCATTCATCAACTACCCTATTTCCAAACCAATACTTTCCTATATCCTTTCTAAATCTAAACTTATCTAACTTGAATCCATTATTGCGGGTTCTCTCTTGGAGAGATACCCTCAAGACCTTATTTATATCCCCTTTGTTAATACCCCTTTTCCACTTGTATACCTCGATCATGTCTCCCCTCATTCTACGTCTTACAAGTGAATGTAATTTAAGGGTCTTCAATCTTTCTTCGTAAGGAAGATTTCTAATGCTATGTATTAATTTAGTCATTCTACGCTGAATGTTTTCTAACGAATTTATGTCCATTCTGTAATATGGAGACCAGAACTGAGCTGCGTAATCTAGGTGAGGCCTTACTAATGATGTATAAAGCTGTAATATAACGTCTGGACTTCTGTTGCTAACGGCCCCTCGTGAATCCATGCTGGGTATCATTAATCAAATTATGGTTATCTAGATGGCTTCTAATAATATCAGCTATAATTGACTCTAGTAATTTGCCTACAATTGAGGTCAGGCTTATTGGGCGGTAGTTTGACGGTAGTGACTTGTCCCCTGCTTTAAAAATAGGAATTACATTAGCCATCTTCCACATATCAGACACTACACCTGTTTGAAGAGATAAATTAAAAATGTTAGATATTGGTTCACAGAGTTCCATTTTGCATTCTTTAAGAACCCTTGCAAAAAGCTCATCAGGACCCGGCGATTTATTTTGTTTCAGTCGGTCCAGCTGTTTCATAATCATTTCGCTAGTGACTGTGATATTACATAATTTATGTGAATGAATGGTTCAGAGAACCGACGAGTTGGTAAATTAGACACAAATGCAACACTTGGGTATCTTTATTGGAAAGTTTCGCCACACAGTGGCTTCATCAGTCCATACAAAGGAGAATCGTGAAGAACAGGAGTGGAGGTTGTCAGGCCCTCAATCTTGAGACGATGTTGTCAGTCCATCAATCTTGAATAGAATAACAGCATATGAGCAGAGGAGAACCTTATACTGTAGACAGGAGAGGTGCAGCAGTGAGGAGGTGTCACATTTGTTCAATGTGGAAGTAGGTCGTGCCCTAGAAGCGAAGAAATCCCTGTTATTTAGATACAAGATGTTGCAGTGTCAGACAGGGTGTGAATGAATGGTTCAGAGAACCATTCTCTGAACCATTCATTCACATCCTGTCTGGGCACTGCAACATCTTGGTATCTTAATACAGGGATTTCTTCGCTGCTATTCCTTGGGCACGACCTACCACATTGAACAAATGTGACACCTCCTACTACTGCTGCACCTCTCCTGTCTACAGTATAAGGTTCCTCTGCTCATATGCTGTTATTCTATTCAAGATTGATGGACTGACAACATCGTCTCAAGATTGAGGGCCTGACAACCTCACACCCTCCTGTTCTTCACGATTCTCCTTTGTATGGACTGATGAAGCCACTGTGTGGCGAAACGTTTCAATAAAAGATACCCAAGTGTTGCATATGTGTCTAATTTACATTACATAATTTATCTTCTTCTGGGCCTCTGTAAAA
>WNWK01003112.1:0-179763 GCA_009830355.1 Cherax destructor | reverse complement strand
TAAACTGAATAAAAATATATTTTTAAAACGTAAGGAGAAAATTTTAGAAAGACAGTTTTAGATGAGTTCTTGCTAATTGACCAGCTTTACCTAATGGCACGATATATATATATATAATATATATATATATATATATATATATATGTCGTGCCGATTAGGTAAAACTGGTCAATTAGCAAGAACTCATCTAAAATTAAGTCCTTTCTAAAATTTTCTTATACGTTTAAAGATATATTTTTTCATTTATGTTAATGTAAGAATTTATAATTTTGTACCAAGAGAAACTTTGAAAACCTACCTAACCTTATTACAACAAGCGCAATTTAATTTAGCCTAACCCAACTAAATATATTTTAGATACGTTAACATTAATTTAATAATAAACAAACACAATGAAATATATTTTTTCGTTCTGTTCAGAATGATTTTGGCGAAATTATTGCATACACAAATTTTCACTTGTCTTATATGGCAAGGTGAGCGTTGCTATTTAAGCAAAATCGAAGTTTACTAATCGGCACGACATTATATATATATATATATATATATATATATATATATATATATATATATATATATATATATATATATATATATATATATATATATATATATATATATATATATATATATGTCGTGCCGATTAGGTAAAACTGGTCAATTAGCAAGAACTCATCTAAAATTAAGTCCTTCTAAATTTCCTCTATACGTTTAAAGATATATTTTTCATTTATGTTAATAAGAATTTATCTAAAATATATTTATTGGTTAGCAAATAAATTGCGCTTGTTGTAATAAGGTTAGTAGGTTTTCAAAGTTTCTCTTGGTAAAACTGGTCAATTAGCAAGAACTCTTCTAAAATTAAGTCCTTTCTAAAATTTCTCATACGTTTAAAGATATATTTTTTCATTTATGTTAACGTAAGAATTTATAATTTGTACCAAGAGAAACTTTGAAAACCTACCTAACCTTATTACAACAAGCGCAATTTAATTTAACCTAACCCAACTAAATATATTTTAGATACGTTAACATTCTTTAATAATAAACAAACACAATGAAATATATTTTTTCGTTATGGTCAGAATGATTTTAGCGAAATTATTGCAACAAAATTTTCACTTGTCTTATATGGCAAGGTGAGCTGCTATTTAGCAAATTGCAAAGTTTTACCTAATCGGCACGACATATATATATATATATATATATATATATATATATATATATATATATATATATATATATATATATATATATATATATATATATATATATATATATGTCGTGCCGATTAGGAAAACTGGTCAATTAGCAAGAACTCATTTAACATTAAGTCCTTTCTAAAAATTTTTATTCGTTTAAAGATATTTTTTTTCATTTATGTTAATGTAAAAAATTAATTTTGTACCAAGAGAAACTTTGAAAACCTACCTAACCTTATTACAACAAGGCAATTTAATTTAGCCTAATCCAACTAAATATATTTTAGATATGTTAACATTAATTTAATAATAACAAACACAATGAAATATATTTTTTTTTAGGTTCAGAATGATTTTGGCGAAATTATTGCATACACAAATTTTCGCTTGTCTTATATGGCAAGAAGATCGTTGCTATTTATAAAATCGCAAGTTTTTAATCGGCACGACAAATATATATATATATATATATATGTCGTCCGATTAGGTAAAACCGCGATTTTGAAATAGCAACGCTCACCTTGCCATATAAGACAAGCGAAATTGTGTATGCATAATTTCGCCAAAATCATCTGAACATAACGAAAAATATATTCATTGTGTTTGTATTATTAAATTATGTTAACGTATCTAAAATATATTTAGTGGGTTAGGCTCAAATTGCGCTTCATGTAATAGGTTAGTAGGTTCAAAGTCTCTTGGTACAAAATTATAAATTTTACATTAACATAAATGAAAAAATATATCTTTAAACGTATAAGAAAAATTTTAGAAAGGACTTAATTTTAAATGAGTTCTGAAATTGACCGTTTAATCGGCACGACATATATATATATATATATATGTCGTGCCGATTAGGTAAAACTGGTCAATTAGCAAGAAGTCATCTAAAATTAAGTCCTTTCTAAAAGTTTCTCTTATACGTTTAAAGATATATTTTTTTCATTTTTGTTAATGTAAGAATTTATAATTTGTACCAAGAGAAACTTTGAAAACTACCTAACCTTATTACAACAAGCGCAATTTAATTTAGCCTAACCCAACTAAATATATTTTAGATACGTTAAATTAATTTAATAATAAACAAACACAATGAAATATATTTTTCGTTATGTTCAGAATGATTTTGGCGAAATTATTGCATACACAAATTTTCACTTGTCTTATATGGCAAGGTGAGCGTTGCTATTTAAGGTAAATCAGTTGTTAACGGCACGACATATATATATATATATATATATATATATATATATATATATATATATATATATATATATATATATATATATATATTTATATGTCGTGCCGATTAGGTAAAACTGGTCAATTAGCAAGAACTCATCTAAAATTAAGTCCTTTCTAAAAAAAATTCTTATACGTTTAAAGATATATTTTTTTCATTTATGTTAATGTAAGAATTTATAATTTTGTTCCAAGAGAAACTTTGAAAACCTACCTAACCTTATAACAACAAGCGCAATTTAATTTAGCCTAACCCAACTAAATATATTTTAGATACGTTAACATTAATTTAATAATTAACAAACACAATGAAATATATTTTTTTCGTTATGTTCAGAATGATTTTGGCGAAATTATTGCATACACAAATTTTCACTTGTCTTATATGGCAAGGTGAGCGTTGCTATTTAAGCCAAAATCAAGTTTTACCTAATCGGCACGACATATATATATATATATATATATATATATATATATATATATATATATATATATATATATATATATATATATATATATATATATATATATATATATATATATATATATATATGTCGTGCCGATTAGGTAAAACTGGTCAATTAGCAAGAACTCATCTAAAATTAAGTCCTTTCTAAAATTTTCTCCTATACGTTTAAAAATATATTTTTTCATTTATGTTAATGTAAGAATTTATAATTTTGTACCAAGAGGAACTTTTGAAAACCTACTTAACCTTATTATAACAAGCGCAGTTTAATTTAGCCTAACCAACTAAATATATTTTAGATACGTTAACATTAATTTAATAATAAACAAACACAATGAAATATATTTTTTCGTTATGTTCAGAATGATTTTGGCGAAATTATTGCATAAACAAATTTTCACTTGTCTTATATGGCAAGGTGAGCGTTGCTGTTTAAAAATCGCAATTTTATAATCGGCACGACATATATATATATATATATATATATGTCGTGCCGATTAGGTAAAACTGGTCAATTAGCAAGAACTCATCTAAAATTAAGTCCTTTCTAAAATTTTCTTATACGTTTAAAGATATTTTTTTTCATTTATGTTAATGTAAAAATTTATAATTTTGTACCAAGAGAAACTTTGAAAACCTACCTAACCTTATTACAACAAGCGCAATTTAATTAACCCTAACCCAACTAAATATATTTTAGATACGTTAACATTAATTTAATAATAAAGAAACGCAATGAAATATATTTTTTCGTTATGTTCAGAATGATTTGGCGAAATTATTGCATACACAAATTTTCACTTGTCTTATATGGCAAGGTGAGCGTTGCTATTTGCCAAAATCGAAAAGTTTTACCTAATCGGCACGACATATATATATATATAATATATATATATATATATATATATATATATATATATATATATATATATATATATATATATATATATTATTATACATACACAAACAAAGACATACTTAACACACAAGGAGAGGAAACTTAATGTATAATACACCAGCTCTGATGGAATAATGAATAACTGGGAGGAATAGCACGATAGAATCAAAGAGATATCACCAGACATCATAGCTCTCACAGAAACCTAGCTCACAGGAATGATAACAGATGCAATCTTTTCAACTGGATATCAGATCATGAGGAAAGAGAGAAGGAACATCATGGGTGGAGGATTGGCACTGCTCATCGAAAGCCAATGTGATTTTTAGGAGCTAGAGACGAGACAGAGGATAAGCAAGAGACTACATAATAGGAACACTTCAGTCTGGAGATCACAATGTGGTAATTGTAGTGATGTATAACCCTCCACATAATAGTAGTAGGCCTAGACAAGAATATGATGAGAGTAACAGATCAATGGTTGACTCACTGGCTGAAGTGGCCATTAGGGCCCATATGGGGAAAGTAAAGCTATTGGTTGTGGGTGTTTAAATTACAAAGAAATCGACTGGGAAAACCTGAAGCCACATGAAGGCCCAGATACGTGGAGGGCAAAGATTTTGGAGGTGCTACTGGAAAACTACATGCATCAACACTTTAGGGACACTACCAGAGAGAGAGGGGAAGACGAACCAGTAAGACTGAACCTAGTATTCACCTTAAGTAATGCAGGTATTGAGGACATCATATATGAGAGGCCCCTCGGAGCTAGTGATCATGTGGTTCTGAGCTTCGGATACATAGTACGGTTACTAGTGGAGAGGGTAGCAGGAAGTGCAGAGTGGAGGAAGCCAAACTACAGGAGAGGGGACTACACAGGCCTGAGGAACTTCCTGCGCGAGGTTCAGTGGGACAGGGAACTGGCAGAGAAATCTGTAAATGAGATGAAGGAATGTGTGACAACAATATGCCAGGCAGCAGAGGAGAGGTTTGTACCCATGGGCAACAGAAATAATGAGAAGGCCAGAACGAGCCCTTGGTTCACTCAGAGGTGTAGAGAGGCCAAAGCTAAATGCGCTAGAGAATGGAAGATGTGTAGGAGGCAAAGGACCCAGGAGAATAAGGAGAATAGTCGAGGAGCCAGAAATGAATATGCACAAGTGAGGAGAGAGGCCCTACGACAATACGAAAATGATATAGTAGTGAAAGCCAAGTCCGACCCAAGGCTGTTGTAGTCACATCAGGGGGAAAACAACAGTCAAGGAACAATCAGGCTGAGGAAAAGAGGCGAGATCACATGAAATTATCGAGACGTACGTATGTGAATAGCTCAACATGAGATTTAAAGAAGTATTCACAGTGGAGACAGAAAGGACTCCTGAAACACGGAGGGATGGGGTACACAACAAGTGCTAGACATAATGCAGTACATACAACAGAGGAAGAGGTGAGGAGGCTGCTAAGCGAACTAGATACCTCAAAGGCAATGGGGCAGGATAACATCTCTCCATGGGTCCTCAAAGAGGTAGCAGAGGCGCTCTATGTACCACTAACAAAAATTTTCAAGAAAACTATTGAAACAGGGCAACTCCCTGAGGTACGGAAGACAGCATATGTAATCCAAACTTTAAAAAAGGAGACAGACATGCATCACTATACTATAGACCAGTATCACTGTCATGCATAGTATGCAAAGTTATAAAGAAGATTACCAAAAAAGGAGTGACGCAGCACATAGAAAGGAGTGACCTTATCAACGATAATGAACATGGATTCAGGGACTGGAAATTCTGTCTCACAATCCTTCTGGAGTTCTATGAGAAGGTGACAGAAGAAAAACAAGAGAGAGAGGGGTGGGTAGATTGCATTGGTATATGTGAATGACATGAGGAAAGGAGTAGACTCATAAGTGTCTCTGTTTGCAGACGATGTCAAGATAATGAGAAGAATTCAATCGGAGTAGGACCAGGCAGAACTACAAAGGGATTTGGTCCAGCAAATGACTCTTGGAGTTCAACCCCGCCAAGTGCAAAAACATGAAGATCTGGTAAGGTAAAATAAGACAGAATACAAAATGCAGTCTAGGGGGCGAAAGATTACAAACCTCGCTCAAGAAAAAGGATCTTGGGGTGAGTATAACATCGAACATATCTCGTGAGGCGCACATCAACACAATAACTGCTGCGGCATATATAGGACTAGTAAACCTAAGAAAAGCATTGCGACATATCAGTATGGAGTCGTTCTGGACTCTGTACATTGTGTATAACAGGCCCATATTGTAGTATGCAGTACTAGTTTGAAACCCATACCTGGTCAAGCAACTCAATAAATTAAAGAAAGTGCAAAGGTTTGATACAAGAATCGTTCCAGAGCTAAGAGGAATGTCCTATGAAGAAAGGTAAAGTGAAATCGGCCTGATAACACTGGAGGACAGGAGGGTTAGGGGAGATATGATAACGACATACAAAATACTGCTATGAATTGACAAGGTGGACAGAGACAGGATGTTCCAGAGATGGGACACAGAAACAAGGGGTCACAATTAGAAGTTGAAGACTCAGATGAGTCAAAGAGATGTTAGGAAGTATTTCTTTAGTCATAGAGTTGTCAGGAAGTAGAATAGTCTGGCAAGTGACGTAGTGGAGATAGGAACCATATATAGTTTTAAGACAAGGTTTGATAAAGCTCTTGGAGCAGGGAGAGAGAGGACCTAGTAGCGATCAGTGAAAAGACGGGGCCAGGAGCTATGAATCGACCCCTGAAACCCTAAACGGGTGAGTACAAATAGCTTAGTATACACAAACACACCAAAAAAATTACACTATCTCATGTACACCCACACCAAGACATTGGTACATAACCCCCCCACACACACACATACTATTATATACAAAGCTGCAGGAACCAGAGCATCCTAACAAGATATAAAAAATGTGATCTCAAAAGGGAGGACATAAAGGCAAGGGAACCGAGGATGGCTGGTCTGAAAAGGAAGAATGGGCAGAAAGTCTGATGAGCAAAATGGATCAAGAATAGGAAAAAGGTTAAACAAGCTTTGCAATGACATATTATTGAAGGTATCTGCAGAGATCAAGAAGCGGAATCACGGGCTGTAGCTGCTGATGGAAAGATGCAGAGAGTGGAGGAAGAACTGGATGTGCGGGAAACAGGATATAAAGATAAAGGGTCTGAAAGGGGAACAAAGTGACTGAAATGGGAACATATAGAGAATGGACTAAAAAGAGGGGATGGAGCTAAGAAGTCCCTTGAAGAAGTAATATCAAGCCATCATGGTGTCCAGGAGAAAAGGGGCAAACACCAAAGGCCATGTTTAAAAATCAGACCCAGAGATATGGGGGGAAAAGAAATGGGAAGAAGAGTGGGAGGGTCAATTATTTTTGGGTTTCGGGAAAGGCAAGAAAAACTTATGATTAAAGAAATCTTGGGAGGAAAAATGATTAAGATTATCATGGCAATAACAGGGAGAAGGACATGTCTCAGGCAGAAAATTTTCACAGACTTGGGGGTATTCGGGGGAAAAAAATCAACCGATAAAATTAACATTCAAGACAGAAGTGGTACGGCCCAAAGGATACTACAACAGAAGCCACTGTTAAAGGACTCTCAATAATATCAACAAAGTGTACCTCAGTTGAGCCCAGAACATGAAAAGAAACAGAACAACTCAGAGTGAGAGAAAGAAACTACACTTCATAGCTCCCACCCTCCCAAGCAGTAATTTCACAATCACAGCAGCCTCCCCTATTCTGCCCTCCTCCCCCCTCCCCCAGCCTGCACCATCCTCTTCCACCTCCTAAAATACTGTACTGGAAAGGAAGCTAAAGGTATGGTACTCCAATGCAGATGGAATAACAAATAAGAGTGAGGAGTGGCAAGAACGAATGATTGATGCACCCCCCCTGACATCATAGCATTAACAGAGACAAAACTTACATAGATGATAACAGATGCAATCTTTCCGACTTGATTTCAGATCTAAGGAAAAACAGACAGAACTGAGGAGTGACACTGCTCATCAAAAACCACGGGGTTTTTTGGGGAAATGGAGAAATGGGGAAAGGGCAACTTCATTGTAGGAACATTTCCCAGACTGCGGGTCCAAAGGTGATGATCCCCCAGTGATGTAAAACCCACCAGAGACTGCAGGAGGCTGGAAAAAGGGAAGTATGATGTGTGCAATAGAGCAATGGTAGTTACACTAGAAAATTGACGGGGAAAACCTAGATCCCCATGGGGACCAGAAACATGGGGGGTTGGGATGCTGGAAACAGTATTGGATAATTTCTTACACCAACATGCTACGGATACAACCAAAGAGAGAGGAGAGAATGTTGCAGCAAGACTGAATCTCATTTTCCCCTTGAATAGCTCAGGTTAGGGGATATCACACACGAAAACCCCTTGACGCTAGTGATAACGACGTCCTGAGTTTTGAATACCTTGTAGATTTAACAGTGAAGAATGCAGCCCCGAGAAGGACGAGAAACCCAAACTTCAAAACGGGGACTACATAGGCATGAGAAGATTTTGCATAAAAATACAGGGGGAAAAGAGAACTAGAGGAAAAAGACAGTAAATGAAATGATGGAACTGGTGACCACTAAGTGCAGGGAACAGAGAAGTTCATCCCAAAAGGGTAACAAAAAAAATGGTAAGACCAAAGTGAGCCCATGGTTTAAATGGAGGTGAAAAAAGGGGGGCCAAAGTCAAGTGTGCTAGGGCATGGAAAAAAGTATAAAACGCAAAGGACTCAAGAAAACAAAAAAAGTTGAGCAGAAGAACCAGAAATGAATATACTGGGATAAGGGAGAGGCCCAGGTAATCAGGCTGAGGAAAGAAGAAGGGGAGCCCCACAAAGAGTGACCAGGAAGTAGGTAATGATCTTAACACAAGATTTAGAGAAGTATTCAATAGAGCCATAAATGCTTCCCGCAAACCGTGGAGGTAGGGTGCACCAGCAGGTGCTGAACACAATACACATAACCGAGGCGAAGGTGAAGAAACTGCTAGGAAAGTAGATACCTCCCAAAAACGGTGGGCCCCCGGTAACAATTTCCCTGGGGGCTGAGAGAGGGCAGAGGAACTTTTTACCCAGCAATTGCCTGAGGCATAGAAGACAGCAAATGTAGTTCCAATTTTTAGGAAGGAGACAGACAGGCAGCGTTAAACTACAGACCAGTGTCACTGACATGTATAGTATGTAAAGCTGGGAAAAAATTATAGGGGAAGAGTGGTGGAGCAATTGAAAGGACTGGGCTCATACATGACAGTCAACACAGATTCAGGGATGGGGAAAACCTGTGTGAATGGCACTCTTAACGTACTAAGAGTCACTTAGAATGGCACTCTTAACGTACTAAGAGTCACTTAGAATGGCACTCTTAACGTACTAAGAGTCACTTAGAATGGCACTTTTAACGTACTAAGAGTCACTTAGAATGGCACTCTTAACGAACTAAGAGTCACTTAGAATGACACTCTTAACTTACTAAGACTCACTTAGAATGGCACTCTTAACTTACTAAGAGTCACTTAGAATGGCACTCTTAACGTACTAAGAGTCACCTAGACTGGCACTCTTAACGTACTAAGAGTCACTTAGAATGCCAGTTTAGTAAGTCTTGAAATACAAGATGGCCGCCAGCACTTCACTTATAGCATTTAAATTCATTGACAAAATCCACAACATTTCAGGTCTCGTAAAACAAGTGAAACTCTCAGACAATTATTTCTTTAAGAACAATAGAACATCAGAAGGAAGGAGAACTGCTGCAGGCCTACTGGCCCGTGCTAGACAAATCCAACTCACACCCACCCACTCATGTACTTGTCTAGCCTATATTATGGTTAATAATCATAGGTATAATTTTTAAAGGGGTGGTGTGGTAAGCCAGTGGAAGGTCTCGGTCAGATGGCCAAATGCTCCAGCTCAGGAGTTTGTTCCACTCGTCCACAACTCTATCACTCGTGGCCCCCGAGGCCTGGTGGCTAAAGCTCTCGTTTCACACGGCGAGTGTCCGGGTTCGATTACGGCGAGGGTAGAAATATTGGGCGTGTTTCCTTACACCGGTTGTCCTTGTTCACCCATCAGTAATAATGGGTACCTGGGTGTTAGTGGACTGGTGTGGGTCGCATCCTGAGACAAAACTGACCTAATTTGCGGGAAATGCTCAGCATAACAAGCGGCTTTCTATATAGTAGTATGTCATTGATGTCAGCTATGGTCTGTATACCTTGTACATGTACTTGTAGAAATAGATATTATTATTATTATTATTATTATTATTATTATTATTATTATTATTATTATTATTATTATTATCTAACTAATCCTTTCCTATAGCATTTCTATATCTAAAAGTTTCCAACATAAAACCATTGCTACGAGTCTTGTCTTGGTTAGATATTTTTAGCACGTTATTTATATTCCTTTATTTATTCCTGTTTTCCATTTATACACCTCAATAATATTTCCCCTAAATCCACGTCTTTCTAGAGAGTGCAGATTGAGGGCCTCAGTCTATCCTCATAGGGAAGATATCTGATACATGGGATCAACATTGATAGCATAAGAGGCTTCAGTGTACCACTGTAGGTGGATGCCAATACTAGAGGTAACTATACGAGGCTTCAGTAACACAGAAGAGGAAGATGTAAACCCCGTCAAGCTGCCATCTTGAACTCTGTACTGTTGAAAAAACATGGAACGTGTAGAGGGTGTTGAACCCCCTGGCGAGTGACTTTTAAAACCTGACAGAGGAGTTCTAACCTCATCGGTCGAGATGAAAACAAGGTAAAAGAATCGGCTTCAAGTTCAGTTGAAACCGAATCACTTGAGAAGTGTTTATAAAATGCTGATTCAAGAGGAGATTCACGAGGCTTCAGATGCTTAAAAACTGCCTACACACTTCTCTTTTGATTCAGTGGCGGCAGAGCAGAAATAATAATGATAATAATAATAATAATAATCTTTATTTACTACCAGTACATGTACAAGGTATACAGACCATAGCTGACATCAATGACATACTACTATATAGAAAGCCACTTGTTATGCTGAGCATTTCCCGCAAATTACGTCAGTTTTGTCCCAGGATGCGACCCACACCAGTCCACTAACACCCAGGTACCCATTATACACTGATGGGTGAAGAGGGACAGCAGGTGTCTTGTGGAAAAACCCGTCCCTAATGTTTTCCAGCCGTACCGGAGGAGATTCGAACTCCGGACCTCAGTGTGTGAGATGAGTGCGCTACCGATCGAGCTACGGGACACAGACGGTGAAGTTGAACTTTCCTGGTATAAACCTTGATAATAAATACCCACAAGATGGTTTAAAAAAACACGTGAGCGAACACTAGGACATATTTAGTAGAAAACGTTTCGGTCCTTGATCACTTAGAAGTGATCAAGGTCCCAGGACCGTAACGTTTTCTAATAAATATGTTTTCGTTCTAGCTCACCTGTCTTTCTAAACCTCAGGTTTTCTACCTGTTAAAGAATGAGACACTCGTGTAGCATTTGGGAAACGTTTCGCCAGCCAGTGGCTTCGTCAGTCCAATACAGATAAGAACGGTGAAAGATGAGGAGGAGAACGAGGTAATCAGTCCCTCAGCCTGGCTGAGGGACTGATTACCTCGTCTTTTGTATATAGTTCTACAATCTTCCCATTATGTCCTTGTATTGATAAAGTCACTGGAGGGCGAAACGTCTAGAGTAAAGATACCCAGATGTTGGACATGTGTCTGATTCTCCTAATCGATAATTACCACGTCAGTGAGAAGACAAATAGGCAGAGTTTTGTTGACCTCGAGCAGAGATTTCTTAGGGAGAAGTGGACGAGGCGACGCTAAATACACGTCCCCGTGTGCTGAAGACACATCATACCAGCATCGTTATTACTTGATGGAACCAGAACCAGCATCGTTATTACTTGATGGAACCAGAACCAGCATCGTTATTACTTGATGGAACCAGAACTCTGTCGTCCGAAGGTTCAGAATACCTTGATATGCATAACGTTAAATCAATGATAGCAGAGTCTGTTGGTGGCTGACACCGTGGCATTATCAAGGCAATGACACACACTCACACACACACACACACGAATTTAATCCCACCAAATGCAAAGTCATGAAGATCGGAGAAGGGCAAAGAAGACCGCTGACAGAGTACAGGCTAGGTGGACAAAGGCTACAAACCTCATCAAAGGAAAAAGACCTTGGGGTGAGTATAACGCCAAACACGTCTCCGGAGGCACACATCAACCAGATAACTGGGGCAGCATATGGGCGACTGGCAAACCTAAGATTAGCGTTCCGTTACCTTAACAAGGAATCGTTTAAGACACTGTATACCGTGTACGTCAGGCCCATACTAGAATATGCAGCACCAGTCTGGAACCCACACCTGGTCAAGCACGTAAACAAACTAGAGAAAGTGCAAAGGTTTGCGACAAGGTTAGTTCCACAGCTCAGGGGAATGCCATATGAAGAAAGGTTGAGGGAAATAGGACTAACAACACTGGAGAACAGAAGGGTTAAAGGAGACATGATAACATACAAAATACTGCAGGGAATCGACAAGGTATATAGTGACAGGATATTCCAGAGAGGAAACAGAAACAAGGGGACACAACTGGAAGCTGAAGACTCAGATGAGTCAAAGGGATGTTAGGAAGCACTTCTTCAGCCATAGAGTAGTTAGTAAGTGGAATAGTCTAGCGAACGATATAGTGGAGGCGGGAACCATACATAGTTTTAAGACAAGGTATGATAAAGCTCATGGAGCAGGGAGAGCAGAGACCCAGTAGCGGACAGCGAAGAGGCGGGGCCAGGAGCTGAGTAACAACCCCTGCAACCACAATTAGGTGAGTACACACATAGCTGCTGGACCACCTGGCATTGTATGTGCTCTCAGCATCATGGGTTATTCATGTAACCAGTTCTGTGATGTAAATGACTTACAAAACCGACAAATTGAAGAATAAGACACTGATGCAACATTTGGCAATCTTTATTGGGGAAACGTTTCGCCAACCAGTGGTTTCACCAGTCCACACTTCTTCTCTGTACTGGACTGAAGAAGTCACTGCCTGGCGAAACGTTTCCTCAGTAAAATGTTTCCCGAGTGTCTTAATTCCTCATGACTACTTGTATTGTTGACAGCCATTGATATCCAGAGGAAATTATTATTATTATTATCATCAAAAGAAGCGCTAAACCACAAGGGTTATACAGCGCGGATCCAGAGGAAATGTCCATCTCATGTACTCTTTGACAGGCTCAGTAGCCTGACACCCTCACATAATGACAGGCTCAGTAGCCTGACACCCTCACATAATGACAGGTTCAGTAGCCTGACACCCTCACATAATGACAGGCTCAGTAGCCTGACACCCTCACATAATGACAGGCTCAGTAGCCTGACACCCTCACATAATGACAGGTTCAGTAGCCTGACACCCTCACTAATGACAGGTCAGTAGCTGACACCTCACATAATGACAGGTTCAGTAGCCTGACACCCTCACATAATGACAGGCTCAGTAGCCTGACACCCTCACATAATGACAGGCTCAGTAGCCTGACACCCTCACATAATGACAGGCTCAGTAGCCTGACACCCTCATATAATGACAGGCTCAGTAGCCTGACACCCTCACATAATGACAGGTTCAGTAGCCTGACACCTTTGACACCTGCACAATAATGACAGGTTTCAGTAGCCTGACACCCTCAATATGACAGGCTCGTAGCCTGCCCTAGACAGGCTCAGTAGCCTGACACCCTCACATAACTAGAGAGAAGTTCAGAGACTCACTGGTGCACTTGTCAAGGGAACACAACCAGGATACTGTTTGTAAAGACTCACACAGTTCAGTTTAATGTTTGTATATTAATAGGCCATGATACATTCCATGCTATGTGTCTAATTCCTTATGCTATGGAAGGCATAGCCTGTGTCACTCCTCTCGTAGACGTCATCGTCCAAAAAAGTTCATCGCCTCAGAGACATTTCAGGTGAACCATGCAAGACAATAGTTACACCTGGACGCAGATCTGTGATTACCGGATCCCTGTTACTACCGTTTCACCTTAAAATGTCCAAGGCCCTTGTTGCTCTGTGGTGATATAGCTTCACTCTGCTACTCCAGCTGAGCCATTGGCCTTCGTGGAGTGGATTCAGGTAAATGGCCGTCAGTACAGGTCAAAGTGAAACCAATATGATCGTAATACTTCCACCCATCAACCAGGTTCTTGTCAACCCAAACACAGTCTACACAACACTGAGTTTTATACACAAGCCGAGTGAAGAGTGTGAGCCTGGAACTTGTCCAGTGAAGAGTGTGAGCCTGGAACTTGTCCAGTGAAGAGTGTGAGCCTGGAACTTGTCCAGTGAAGAGTGTGAGCCTGGAACTTGTCCAGTGAAGAGTGTGAGCCTGGAACTTGTCCAGTGAAGAGTGTGAGCCTGGAACTGTCCAGGAAAGTGTGAGGCTGAAACTTGTCCAGTGAAGAGTGTGAGGCTGGAACTTGTCCAGTGAAGAGTGTGAGCCTGGAACTTGTCCAGTGAAGAGTGTGAGCCTGGAACTTGTCCAGTGACTGACTGGCAACTTTACGCGAAGGCCGCTGAGAGAGTGGCATCTTCACCAGCTCTGAATCATCAGTGTGTAAGGCTAGGAAGGTTCCACTTGTTTATGCCGTACATGGGTTCCTTCGGTTATGTGATGGTAGTTAGCAGGTTGAAAACGTTATGAGAGGAGACTGTGTGAGTCTCCAACACAGTGGTCCACATGTTAAGTGGTCATGCACATGTCTCAACACTACGAGTACATTTCTTGTCATCCGCAGTCATGATATCCCTCCTGTTGAATACCCATTGTGGCATGACTGGGATTGACATGGAGCATTTAACTGAATCACATCAAGCACTACAACTGACACTGAACACGATAGCTTTATCCAGTGACTCCCTGACAACGATAGTTGCAGAGCAACAGCGCCCTGCTGTGCAATGTACATCAGTTGACACACACTTTGGAAGATTCACGATCGTCACTGCTTCTCACAATTCCCAAACATCCAGAACAAGTCCTGCCTGATCAACTTCCTTACACAGGACCTTCAAAACAGTGGAAGTCTAGTGAAACAACATATAACTGATGCTGATCTCCTCATAGTTACAACAGCACTGAGCATGACCGAACAGACTGAGAGGTCAGTCATTGTAGTTGAAACAGACACAGACATTTTGATAACGCCCGTGTCTCAAGCATCCCCTAATGCAAATATCCAAATGCTCTGCCGTCGAAACCCAATCCAACTCTACATTATTCATGATATACAATCAACCAATACCAGTGCCAAGCATCATCTCATATCTGTGCATAGTGCCACTGACTGCCACAGAACCTCTGCCATTAACATGAAAGTTACCAACAGCATCCAAAAAACAAGATCTTGGGACAGCAAGGTTACTGAATGGTCAGCGCCACGTCATGTAGAGTCGATCAGTGAGTGAAGCATCTTTGTCCTCTGTGTTTAACATCAGATCACTGCCTCCTGCAAGTGCAACAGCCACATGTCATTCATAAAGCATTGCCAGTCCACTCTGCAACAGCAGATTGGAAAATGAAATGTCTTCCCTAGAATGTTGACGGAGAGAGACAACAAGCGTATGGTCGCCCGTGACTGCAGAACAAGATCTGGAAGGTCGTACTGCTGTGGAAAGGAAGGTTCAACTGCTCACATAAGATCTGGAAGGTCTTGTTACCGTGGAAAGGAAGGTTCAACTGCTCAGTTAAGATCTGGAAGGTCTTGTTACCGTGGAAAGGAAGGTTCAACTGCTCAGTTAAGATCTGGAAGGTCTTGTTACCGTGGAAAGGAAGGTTCAACTGCTCACATAAGATCTGGAAGGTCTTGTTACCGTGGAAAGGAAGATTCAACTGCTCAGTTATGTGCAGGTCTTACAGGACTTATATGCCTCAGCGTCCAAGTTGACTACGATGCTTCTGGAACACTTGATAACTAAGCAAGTGTTGTGGAACCTGTGTAGAGTGTGACTCACACGAGTGCAGTGTCAGTGTGACTCACACTAGTGCAGTGTCAGTGTGACTCACGAGTGCAGTGTCAGTGTGACTCACGAGTGCAGTGTCAGTGACTCACGAGTGCAGTATCAGTGTGACTCACGAGTGCAGTGTCAGTGTGACTCACGAGTTCAGTGTCAGTGTGACACACGAGTGCAGTGTCAGTGTGACTCACACGAGTGCAGTGTCAGTGTGACTCACACGAGTGCAGTGTCAGTGTGACTCACACTAGTGCAGTGTCAGTGTGACTCACACGAGTGCAGTGTCAGTGTGACTCACACGAGTGCAGTGTCAGTGTGACTCACACGAGTGCAGTGTCAGTGTGACTCACGAGTGCAGTGTCAGTGTGACTCACGAGTGCAGTGTCATTGACTCACACGAGTGCAGTGTCAGTGTGACTCACGAGTGCAGAGTCAGTGACTCACACGAGTGCAGTGTCAGTGTGACTCACGAGTGCAGTGTCAGTGACTCACACGAGTGCAGTGTCAGTGACTCACACGAGTGCAGTGTCAGTGTGACTCACGAGTGCAGTGTTAGTGTGACTCACGAGTGCAGTGTCAGTGTGACTCACGAGTGCAGTGTCAGTGTGACTCACGAGTGCAGTGTCAGTGACTCACGAGTGCAGTGTCAGTGTGACACACGAGTGCAGTGTCAGGGGACCACGAGTGCAGTGTCAGTGACTCACGAGTGCAGTGTCAGTGTGACTCACGAGTGCAGTGTCAGTGTGACACACGAGTGCAGTGTCAGTGTGACACACGAGTGCAGTGTCAGTGTGACACACGAGTGCAGTGTCAGTGTGACACACGAGTGCAGTGTCAGTGTGACACACGAGTGCAGTGTCAGTGTGACTCACACGAGTGCAGTGTCAGTGTGACACGGAGTGTCAGTGTCAGGTGTGACACACGAGTGCAGTGTCAGTGACTCACGAGTGCAGTGTCAGTGTGACACACGAGTGCAGTGTCAGTGTGACACACGAGTGCAGTGTCAGTGTGACTCACACGAGTGCAGTGTCAGTGTGACACACGAGTGCAGTGTCAGTGTGACACACGAGTGCAGTGTCAGTGACACACGAGTGCAGTGTCAGTGTGACACACGAGTGCAGTGTCAGTGTGACACACGAGTGCAGTGTCAGTGTGACACACGAGTGCAGTGTCAGTGTGACACACGAGTGCAGTGTCAGTGTGACTCACACGAGTGCAGTGTCAGTGTGACACACGAGTGCAGTGTCAGTGTGACACACGAGTGCAGTGTCAGTGACTCACGAGTGCAGTGTCAGTGTGACACACGAGTGCAGTGTCAGTGTGACTCACACGAGTGCAGTGTCAGTGTGACTCACACGAGTGCAGTGTCAGTGTGACACACGAGTGCAGTGTCAGTGACTCACACGAGTGCAGTGAAGGTCCCACAACAATCACAATACACAAAGAAGGCACAATCCCGTGACTGAAACAATACACAGATAAAGCGCTCACTGGAGACAAATGAGATTACTACGACGTTTCGCCCGACTCGGACCGAAACTGTGGTTAAATTTTCGTTGGTAGAACACATGAAACATTTGTACAGAAACATAAGAAACACTGTACTTATCTTTGTTGTTGGGTCAACTTTCTGCAGCTGCGGCCAGATAGTTCCCTCGATATGACCCAGTGTGACCCAGTATGACCCAGTGTGACCCACTGTGTTATACCGCCACGGAGCTCTTAGGGACAAGTATGTATAAAGTGAGTTTATGAATAATTGCCCCTGAGGAGCGTATAGCAATATTCATTCAGTAAATGAATACTGAATAATACTATACTCACTGGGTTGGGCTAAAAAGCCCGTACCTTACTGTTGTCAAAAGGACGTTTCAAACATCTTGTGACTACAAGAACTGCACAGTCCCCCTGTGCCAAAAGAAGTTCAAAACCTACCTTGATATGGAGCTATGAAGTTGTTGGCACCATACGACAGGTATCTGGTGTCTGGAACTTTGTTGCACTCGCGATGTCACTATGTTCTTCAATATTTGTCTATTTGCTGTAATGTCACTACAAGAAGCTGCGCGCACTTCTCTGTAATATACCGCTAATGTGGATTGTCTTTTATACACAAAAAATGCACTGTAACAGAGTTCTTTATCCGTTATCCCGGTGTTAATGTTCCCTCTGGGATGTTAGCAATCTGATACCCGCCGCCCTCGTTCGCCCCGACGTGCCCTGATATCCCCGCCGCCCTCGCTCGCCCCGACGTGCCCTGATATCCCCGCCGCCCTCGTTCGCCCCGACGTGCCCTGACATCATCCCCGCATACAAAGAAAGTGTCGATCAAGTATGCTTCCCTTGCTTACCAAACTTCTACAGGAAGCAATGCAGAATGCCTGATGTCTTGCTGTCTGGGCTTAGACGACTGTGTATGTGATCTTTAACATGGTATTATAGTGGGTGGAGGATTTTATTAATTTTCCTACTGCTGTAAGAGATCAATTGTCTCTCATTAACAACATAAAGGAGCAACAGTGGTCAGCCGTGACGTCTTACAAGGAAGTGGTTTGTCTAACACTGGTACATACTGGTAAAGCATCTGTGTCCAATTACTTGCCGCAGTAAACAAGACGTCACTGCCCCTTTCTGAGGGCTGGGCCCCTAAGTTGAAAAGGGCTTGAAAGGGCTGAAGGGGGCCAATACCTCCTGGAGAAATTTCTCCACAGAAACTTCGTCATTAGTCTCTGTCTGTTATTTGGTGGTTGTTTGTGCAGAGCAGCGATATAACGAAGGTGTTTGTGTAGTGACTTTACCTGACCTTAACAACGCCGTTATAAATGCATTTCCGCTTTATGTGAAAAATGATAATTAATAAGCGTGTTCACTGTACACTTCCTCTTATTATAATATTTTTATCACCTGACTGAAGTGTCGGATATTTTGCTGAACTTAATTCACTTTAATTGCGTCATGTGACGTCCGTAAACAGCGTCGTGTGACGACCGTAAACAGCGTCGTGTGACGACCGTAAACAGCGTCGTGTGACGACCGTAAATATCGTCGTGTGACGACCGTAAACAGCGTCGTGTGACGACCGTAAACAGCGTCGTGTGACGACCGTAAACAGCGTCGTGTGACGACCGTAAACAGCGTCATGTGACGACCATAGCCAGTGTCATGTGACGACCATAGACAACGTCTACAAATTCTTTCTCAAGGACAAACTACACAGAAGGAAGTAAGAGAAGCACTTTTCACTGTCTCCATCCTGAAGACGCAGCCTCCATCCTGGAAGACGCAGCCTCCATCCTGGAAGACGCAGCCTCCATCCTGGAAGACGCAGCCTCCTTCTCTCAGAGCCTTGCTTCATGTATTAAGACTCGGCACGAGATGCAACATTCCCCCACTGACACAGTACAGTCTAGGGGGCCAGAGACTGCAAACCTCACTCAAGGTGAAAGATCTTGGGGTGAGTGTAACACCGAGCACGTCTCCGGAAGCACACATCACCGTGTACGTCAGGCCATACTGGAGTATGCAGCACCAGTTTGGAACCCACACCTGGTCAAGCACGTCAAGAAATTAGAGAAAATGCAAAGGTTTGCAACAAGACTAGTTCCAGAGCTAAGGGGAATGTCCTACGAAGAAAGTTTAAGGGAAATCGGCCTGACGACACTGGAGGACAGGAGGATTAGGGGAGACATGATAACGACATACAAAATACTGCGAGGAATAGATAAGGTGGACAGAGACAGGATGTTCCAGAGATGGGACACAGAAACAAGCGGTCACAATGGGAAGTTGAAGACTCAGATGAGTCAAATGGATGTTAGGAAGTATTTCTTCAGTCACGGAGTTGTCAGGAAGTGGAATATTCTGGGAAGTGAGGTAGTGGAGGCAGGAACCATACATAGCTTTAAGACGAGGTATGATAAAGCTCATGGAGCAGGGAGAGAGAGGACTTAGTAGCGGTCAGTGAAGAGGCGGGGTCAGGAGCTGAGTATCGACCCCTGCAACCACAAATAGGGGAGTACAATTAGGTGAGTACACACACACATCACAAGGGGTAACTATCATGCTTTGTTTACGGAAGTGACCTTGTTCAGATCAGTGGGAGACAATGACGCTTGAACTTCCTTTAAACACCATCAACACACACCATCAACACACCATCAACACACACCATCAACACACACCATCAACACACACCATCAACACACCATCAACACACACCATCAACACACCATCAACACACCATCAACACACCAGGAGAGAGAAGGGTGGGTTGATTGCATTTTCCTGGACTGCAGGAAGGCCTTCGACGCAGTTCCTCACATGAGATTAGTAAAGAAGTTGGAAGAACAAGCAGGTATAACAGGAAGGGCACTGGAATGGATCAGGGAATACCTCAAAGGGAGGCAACAACGGGTCATGGTGCGTGGTGAGGTATCACAGTGGGCGCCTGTGACGAGCGGTGTACCGCAGGGGTCAGTCCTAGGACCAGTGTTATTCCTGGTATATGTAAATGACATGACGGACGGGATAGACTCAGAAGTGTCTCTATTCGAGGATGATGTGAAAATAATGAGGAGAATCACATCGGAAGAGGACCAGGCAGGGCTGCAAACAGACCTGGACAAGCTCGACATCTGGTCTAGCAATTGGCTTCTCGAATTCAATCCTCCAAATGCAAAGTCATGAGGATCGGAGAAGGGCAAAGAAGACCGCTGACAGAGTACAAGCTAGGCGGACAAAGGCTACAAACCTCGGCAAAGGAGAAAGACCTTGGGGTGAGTATAACGCCAAGCACGTCTCCGGAGGCACACATCAACCAGATAACTGCGGCAGCATATGGGCGACTGGCAAACCTAAGATTAGCGTTCCGTTACCTTAACAAGGAATCGTTCAAGACACTGTATACCGTGTACGTCAGGCCCATACTAGAATATGCAGCACCAGTCTGGAACCCACACCTGGTCAAGCACGTAAAGAAACTAGAGAAAGTGCAAAGGTTTGCGACAAGGTTAGTTCCACAACTCAGGGGTCTGTCCTATGAAGAAAGGTTGAGGGAAATAGGACTAACAACACTGGAGGAAAGAAGGGTCAGAGGAGACATGATAACGACATACAAAATACTGCGGGGAATTGACAAGGTAGACAGTGACAGGATGTTCCAGAGAGGGAACACAGAAACAAGAGGACACAACTGGAAGCTGAAGACTCAGATGAGTCAAAGGGATGTTAGGAAGCATTTCTTCAGCCACAGAGTAGTCAGGAAGTGGAATAGTCTAGAGAAAGATATAGTGGAGGCAGGAACCATACATAGTTTTAAGACAAGGTATGATAAAGATCATGGAGCAGGGAGAGCAGAGACCCAGTAGCAGACAGCGAAGAGGCGGGGCCAGGAGCTGAGTCTCGACCCCTGCAACCACAATTAGGTGAGTACAATTAGGTGAGTACACACCATCAACACACCATCAACACACCATCAACACACACCATCAACACACACATCAACACACCATCAACACACCATCAACACACCATCAACACACCATCAACACACACCATCAACACACACTCATCAACACACCATCAACACACCATCAACACACCATCAACACACCATCAACACACACCATCAACACACCATCAACACACACCATCAACACACCATCAACACACCATCAACACACCATCAACACACACCATCAACACACCATCAACACACACCATCAACACACCATCAACACACCATCAACACACACCATCAACACACCATCAACACACCATCAACACACCATCAACACACACCATCAACACACCATCAACACACCATCAACACACCATCAACACACCATCAACACACACCATCAACACACACCATCAACACACCATCAACACACACCATCAACACACACCATCAACACACACCATCAACACACCATCAACACACACCATCAACACACCATCAACACACCATCAACACACCATCAACACACCATCAACACACACCATCAACACACCAGGAGAGAGAAGGGTAGGTTGATTGCATTTTCCTGGACTGCAGGAAGGCCTTCGACGCAGTTCCTCACATGAGATTAGTAAAGAAGTTGGAAGAACAAGCAGGTATAACAGGAAGGGCACTGGAATGGATCAGGAAATACCTCAAAGGGAGACAGCAACGGGTCATGGTGCGTGGTGAGGTATCACAGTGGGCGCCTGTGACGAGCGGTGTACCGCAGGGGTCAGTCCTAGGACCAGTGTTATTCCTGGTATATGTAAATGACATGACGGACGGGATAGACTCAGAAGTGTCTCTATTCGTGGATGATGTGAAAATAATGAGGAGAATCACATCGGAAGAGGACCAGGCAGGGCTGCAAACAGACCTGGACAAGCTCGACATCTGGTCTAGCAATTGGCTTCTCGAATTCAATCCCTCCAAATGCAAAGTCATGAGGATCGGAGAAGGGCAAAGAAGACCGCTGACAGAGTACAAGCTAGGCTGACAAAGGCTACAAACCTCGGCAAAGGAGAAAGACCTTGGGGTGAGTATAACGCCAAGCACGTCTCCGGAGGCACACATCAACCAGATAACTGCGGCAGCATATGGGCGACTGGCAAACCTAAGATTAGCGTTCCGTTACCTTAACAAGGAATCGTTCAAGACACTGTATACCGTGTACGTCAGGCCCATACTAGAGTATGCAGCACCAGTCTGGAACCCACACCTGGTCAAGCACGTAAAGAAACTAGAGAAAGTGCAAAGGTTTGCGACAAGGTTAGTTCCACAACTCAGGGTCTGTCCTATGAAGAAAGGTTGAGGGAAATAGGACTAACAACACTGGAGGAAAGAAAAGTCAGAGGAGACATGATAACGACATACAAAATACTGCGGGGAATTGACAAGGTAGACAGTGACAGAATGTTCCAGAGAGGGAACACAGAAACAAGGGGACACAACTGGAAGCTGAAGACTCAGATGAGTCAAAGGGATGTTAGGAAGCATTTCTTCAGCCACAGAGTAGTCAGGAAGTGGAATAGTCTAGAGAAAGATATAGTGGAGGCAGGAACCATACAAGTTTTAAGACGAGGTATGATAAAGCTCATGGAGCAGGGAGAGCACAGACCCAGTAGCAGACAGCGAAAAGGCGGGGCCAGGAGCTGAGTCTCGACCCCTGCAACCACAATTAGGTGAGTACAATTAGGTGAGTACACACCATCAACACACCATCAACACACCATCAACACACACCATCAACACACACCATCACCACACTATCAACACACCATCAACACACCATCAACACACCATCAACACACACCATCAACACACACCATCAACACACCATCAACACACCATCAACACACCATCAACACACCATCAACACACCATCAACACACACCATCAACACACACCATAAACACACCATCAACACACCATCAACACACCATCAACACACACCATCAACACACCATCAACACACCATCAACACACCATCAACACACCATCAACACACCATCAACACACACCATCAACACACACCATCAACACACTCATCAACACACCATCAAACACACACCATCAACACACCATCAACACACACCATCAACACACCATCAACACACCATCACACACCATCAACACACACCATCAACACACCATCAACACAACCACATCAACACACACCATCAACACACCATCAACACACCATCAACACACATCAACACACCATCAACACACCATCAACACACCATCAACACACACCATCAACACACCATCAACACACCATCAACACACCATCAACACACATAAAACACCCCATCAACACACCATCAACACACACCATCAACACACCATCAACACACCCATCAACACACCATCAACACACAAATCCATCAACACACCATCAACACACACCATCAACACACCATCAACACACCATCAACACACCATCAACACACACCATCAACACACATCACACACATCAACACACCATCAACACACACCATCAACACACACCATCAACACACACCACCCAACACACACATCAACACACACCATCAACACCATCAACACACCATCAACACACCTATCAACACACCATCAACACCCCACACCATCAACACACCATCAACACACTCATCAACACTAACACACCATCAACACACACCATCAATCACACCATCAACACACATCAACACACACCATCAACACACACACATCAACACACACACCATCAACACACACCTTCAATACACATCATCAATACACATCATCAACACACACCATCAACACACACCTTCAATACACATCATCAACACACACCATCAACACACACCATCAACACACCATCAACACGCCCCATCAAGAAACCTTAATCTAAGAACGTCCCTTATCCTAGTAATTATTAGCTAGACAATGACCTGGCTTCTGCTCGCGTCAATCTGACATCAATTATGACGTGTGGAATTGATGGTGTGACGCGGGGATAACGTCCCTTAGTCCCAGACCGGGACTGACACAAGACTAGATTGGAATAATTTCTAGATATACACATGGATAGAAGCAAGATTGGACTAGCTACGTGCTGGATTGGATTATGATGCTAGATTGATGTAAGTTATCGAGGGACCTACCGGAATGGGACACGTACGAAGCCTGAAACACATACCTGACCTGGGACGCGGGCAAAAACAAGGCCAGTACCTTCACTTTCCACCTCTAACTCTTCTCTTACAAGATTCCTTGTAATACGACTTCCCTTCTGGCTCTTCTAATCGTTCCTTGTTTTATCTCCAGTTAGTTGACTCGTCCATAATTACTATCGCATTTGCTTTGTCTGTTTCGTAAGGTGAAGTCCAGGATCTTCACTTAATTCATGGTATAACTTAAGTTGTAGAGGTGTGAGGTTTGCTCACACCTCTACAACAACAATTGTCCTCAAAGATTTCTTAAGTTATACCATGAATTAAGGGAAGATCCTGGACTTCACCTTACAAAACAGACAAAGCAAATCCGATAGTAATTATGGACAAGGTAGATTATAGTGAAAAAATTAATATGTTATTAGAAGACAGGGATACGTGCCTCTTAAGCGAGAGAGATGTGTGTAGGATATGTGATCCAGGAAAAGGCTGAGTTAGGCACATGTGTAACATCTGGGTATCTCTGCATGGGTATCTTACTCATGGAAGAGGAGAGGGAGGGGTATTTGAGGTGTATTAGAGGACGCGCCTCAAATTGCTTATATACGAAAGATGTGGAAAGTGTGGGAATGTGTGGAAAGTGTGGGAATGTGTGGAAAGGTGTGTAAAGGTGTTGAAAGGTGTGGGGATGAGTGGGAAGGTGTGTAAAGGTGTGGAAAGGTGTGGGAATGAGTGGGAAGGTGTGTAAAGGTGTTGAAAGGTGTGGGAATGAGTGGGAAGGTGTGTAAAGGTGTTGAAAGGTGTGGGAAGGTGTATATCTCAGTGTATATACACTTGTAGAGATGTGTAAATATCAGTTTATATACTCTGGTGGGGGTGTATATCTCAGTGTATATACACTGGCAGGGATGTATACCTCAGTGTATATACACTGGTAGGGGTGTATATCTCAGTGTATATATACTGGCAGGGGTGTATATCTCAGTGTATATACACAGGCAGGGGTGTATATCTCAGTGTATTTTTGACTGGTGGTGAACAGGTGACTTGCAGCCTTAATGACCCTCGTGTAGTAGATAGTCTTGAAACCCCCATTACCCCCCCCCCACTAGAGCGGGACAGAGGGCTGTACCCAGTACCCTGAAGTCACTGCCCAGCGCTACTTACTGTACGTGATCTCTCAGTGCTACGGTGTACGTGATCGCTCAGTGCTACTATGTACGTGATCGCTCAGTGCTACGGTGTACGTGATCGCTCAGTGATACGGTGTACGTGATCGCTCAGTGCTACTATGTACGTGATCGCTCAGTGCTACGGTGTACGTGATCGCTCAGTGCTACTGTGTACGTGATTGCTCAGTGCTACTGTGTACGTGATTGCTCAGTGCTACTGTGTACGTGATTGCTCAGTGCTACTGTGTACGTTATTGCTCAGTGCTACTGTGTACGTGATTGCTCAGTGCTACTGTGTACGTGATTGCTCAGTGCTACTGTGTACGTGATTGCTCAGTGCTACTGTGTACGTGATTGCTCAGTGTTACCCGTTGTGTGTGCGTGATCGCTCAGTGTTACTGTGTACGTGATTGCTCAGTGCTACTGTGTACGTGATTGCTCAGTGCTACTGTGTACGTGATTGCTCAGTGTTACCCGTTGTGTGTGCGTGATTGCTCAGTGTTACTGTGTACGTGATCACTCAGTGCTACCCGCTATTGTAGCATGGTTTGTTGTAGCATGGTTGGCTGTAGTTTGGCTGTAGTATGGCTGTAGCATGGTTGGCTGTAGTTTTGCTGTAGCATGGTTGGCTGTAGTTTGGTTGTAGCATGGTTGGCTGTAGTATGGCTGTAGCATGGTTGGCTGTAGTTTGGCTGTAGCATGGTTGGCTGTAGTTTGGCTGTAGCATGGTCGGCTGTAGCATGGTTGGCTGTAGCATAGTTGGCTGTAGTATGGCTGTAGCATGGTTGGCTGTAGTTTGGCTGTAGCATGGTTGGCTGTAGTTTGGCTGTAGCATGGTTGGCTGTAGCATGGTTGGCTGTAGTATGGCTGTAGCATGGTTGGCTGTAGTTTGGCTGTAGTTTGGCTGTAGCATTGTTGGCTGTAGCATGGTTGGCTGTAGTTTGGCTGTAGCATGGTTGGCTGTAGTTTGGCTGTAGCATGGTTGGCTGTAGTTTGGCTGTAGCATGGTTGGCTGTAGTATGGCTGTAGCATGGTTGGCTGTAGTTTAGCTGTAGCATGGTTGGCTGTAGTTTGGCTGTAGCATGGTTGGCTGTGAGTTTGGCTGTATGGTTGCTGTAGCTTTGGTGTAGATGTGGCTGTAGTTTGGCTGTAGCATGGTTGGCTGTAGTATTGGCTGTAGCATGGTTGGCTGTAGTTTGGCTGTAGCATGGTTATTTGCTGTGGTATTGGCTGTAGCATGGTTGGCTGTAGTGTATGGCTGGTAGTTGCTACATGGTTGGCTGTAGTTGGCTGTAGATGGTTGGCTGTAGTTTGGCTGTAGCATGGTTGGCTGTAGTTGGCTGTAGCATGGTTGGCTGTAGTTTGGCTGTAGCATGGTTGGCTGTAGTTTGGCTGTAGCATGGTTGGCTGTAGTTTGGCTGTAGCATGGTTAACTGTAGTTTGGCTGTAGCATGATTGGTTGTAGTATGGCTGTAGTATGGTTGGCTGTAGTATGGCTGTAGTATGGTTGGCTGTAGTTTGGCTGTAGCATGGTTGGCTGTAGTATGGTTGTAGTATGGTTGGTTGTAGTATGGCTGTAGTATGGTTGGCTGTAGCATGGTTGGCTGTAGTTTGGCTGTAGTTTGGCTGTAGCATGGTTGGCTGTAGTATGGCTGTAGTATGGCTGTAGTTTGGCTGTAGCATGGTTGGTTGTAGTTTGGCTGTAGCATGGTTGGCTGTAGTATGGCTGTAGTATGGTTGGCTGTAGTTTGGCTGTAGTATGGTTGGCTGTAGTTTGGCTGTAGCATAGTTGGCTGTAGTATGGCTGTAGTATGGTTGGTTGTAGTATGGCTGTAGTATGGTTGGCTGTAGCATGGTTGGCTGTAGTATGGCTGTAGTATGGTTGGTTGTAGTATGGCTGTAGCATGGTTAGTTCTAGCATGGTTGCAGCATGGCTGGCTCTAGCATTGAATGCTGGCTCTAGCATGGCTGGCTGCTTGTGCACTGGTTGGTTGTAGCATGGCTAGCTCTAGCATGGTTGTTAGCAGGTGTGCATGGTGCTCTAGCATGGTTGTAGCATGGCTGGCTCTAGCATTGGCTAGCATGCTGGCTTAGCATGGTTGTAGCATGGCTAGCTCTAGCATGGTTGTAGCATGGCTGGCTCTAGCATGGTTGTAGCATGGCTAGCTCTAGCATGGCTAGCTCTAGCATGTTGTAGCATGGCTAGCTCTAGCATGGTTGTAGCATGGCTGGCTCTAGCATGGTTGTAGCATGACTGGCTCTAGCATGATTGTAGCATGGCTGGCTCTAGCATGGTTGCAGCATGGCTGGCTCTAGCATAATTGCAGCATGGCTGGCTCTAGCATGGTTGCAGCATGGCTGGCTCTAGCATGGTTGCAGCATGGCTGGCTCTAGCATGGTTGCAGCATGGCTGGCTCTAGCATGGTTGCAGCATGGCTGGCTCTAGCATGGTTGCAGCATGGCTGGCTCTAGCATGGTTGCAGCATGGCTGGCTCTAGCATGGTTGCAGCATGGCTGGCTCTAGCATGGTTGCAGCATGGCTGGCTCTAGCATGGTTGCAGCATGGCTGGCTCTAGCATGGTTGCAGCATGGCTGGTCTAGCATGGTTGCAGCATGGCTGGCTCTAGCATGGTTGCAGCATGGCTGGTCTAGCATGTAGCATGGCTGGCTCTAGCATGGTTGCAGCATGGCTGGCTCTAGCATGGTTGTAGCATGGCTGGCTCTAGCATGGTTGCAGCATGGCTGGCTCTAGCATGGTTGAGCATGGCTGCTCTAGCATGGTTGCATGCATGGCTGGCTCTAGCATGGTTGCAGCATGGCTGGCTCTAGCATGGTTGCAGCATGGCTGGCTCTAGCATGGTTGCAGCATGGCTGGCTCTAGCATGGTTGCAGCTGGCTCTCTAGCATGGTTGCAGCATGGCTGGCTCTAGCATGGTTGCAGCATGGCTGGCTCTAGCATGGTTGCAGCATGGCTGGTTCTAGCATGGTTGCAGCATGGCTGGTTCTAGCATGGTTGCAGCATGGCTGGTTCTAGCATGGTTGCAGCATGGCTGGTTCTAGCATGGTTGCAGCATGGCTGGCTCTAGCATGGTTGCAGCATGGCTGGCTCTAGCATGGTTGCAGCATGGCTGGCTCTAGCATGGTTGCAGCATGGCTGGCTCTAGCATGGTTGCAGCATGGCTGGCTCTAGCATGGTTGCAGCATGGCTGGCTCTAGCATGGTTGCAGCATGGCTGGCTCTAGCATGGTTGCAGCATGGCTAGCTCTAGCATGGTTGCAGCATGGCTGGCTCTAGCATGGTTGCAGCATGGCTGGCTCTAGCATGGTTGCAGCATAGCTGGCTCTAGCATGGCTGTAGCATGGCTGGCTCTATCATTACTACCTCTAGAATGGTTGTATCATGGCTGGCTCTAGCATGGTTGTAGCATGGCTGGCTCTAGCATGGTTGTAGCATGGCTAGCTCTAGCATGGTTGTAGCATGGCTAGCTCTAGCATGGTTGTAGCATGGCTAGCTCTAGCATGGTTGTAGCATGGCTAGCTCTAGCATGGTTGTATCATGGCTAGCTCTAGCATGGTTGTATCATGGCTGGCTCTAGCATGGTTGCAGCATGGCTGGCTCTAGCATGGTTGCAGCATGGCTGGCTCTAGCATGGTTGTAGCATGGCTGGCTCTAGCATGGTTGTAGCATGGCTGAGCTTGGCTCTAGCATGGTTGTAGCATGGCTAGCTCTATGGTTGTAGCATGGCTGCTCTAGCATGGTTGAGCCTGGCTGGCTCTAGCATGGTTGGCATGGCTGCTCTAGCATGGTTGTATCATGGCTGGCTCTAGCATGGTTGCAGCATGGCTGGCTCTAGCATGGTTGCAGCATGGCTGGCTCTAGCATGGTTGCAGCATGGCTGGCTCTAGCATGGTTGTAGCATGGCTGGCTCTAGCATGGTTGTAGCATGGTTGGCTCCAGCATGGCTGGCTCTAGCATGGTTGTAGCATGGCTGGCTCTAGCATGGTTGTAGCATGGCTGGCTCTAGCATGGTTGCAGCCTGGCTGGCTCTAGCATGGTTGCAGCATGGCTGGCTCTAGCATGGTTGCAGCATGGCTGGCTCTAGCATGGTTGCAGCATGGCTGGCTCTAGCATGGTTGTAGCATGGCTGGCTCTAGCATGGTTGCAGCCTGGCTGGCTCTAGCATGGTTGCAGCCTGGCTGGCTCTAGCATGGTTGCAGCCTGGCTGGCTCTAGCATGGTTGCAGCCTGGCTGGTTATATACAAGTGTACCAGACAGTCTCATCATTGTCTTTCATCCTAGGTTGCTAACCTGAAACACAACGGGTACTGAAACACAACGGGTACTGAAACACCCTGGGGAACACCGAGACGTCTGTGTATATACACTGAGAGCTGACATCTTATTTTTAGGGATGAAAGTATTCTTGTTTGTTGGTAAACAGGTGACATGCAGCCTTAATGAGCCTCTGGATATTCTCGAGGATTTAAAGACCACTTGACCACTTGGCAACAACCAGTGCGTAATCTTGCTTGGTGGCGGCGTAGTCAGCATCAACACACTGCGTCAACAGTGTGGCAGTCACGACATCTACACGCCAGCTGACAAGACCATCATGCCATCAACAGCCATAGAGCGTGTACAATCTGTTGAGTGACCTAGAGGCAACACCAGGCACGAGACAGGTGTGTACAAGGTGTCGTGTTGATGTGACACATTACTGAGGCAACACCAGGACACAGAGACAGGTGTGTACAAGGTGTCGTGTTGATGTGACACATTACTGAGGCAACACCAGGAAACAGAGACAGGTGTGTACAAGGTGTCGTGTTGATGTGACACATTACTGAGGCAACACCAGGACACAGAGATAGGTGTGTGCTAAAAAGATAAGATAAGATTTCTTCGGATTTTTAACCCCGGAGGGTTAGCCACCCAGGATAACCCAAGAAAGTCAGTGCGTCATCGAGGACTGTCTGTCTTATTTCCATTGGGGTCCTTAATCTTGTCCCCCAGGATGCGACCACACCAGTCGACTAACAACCCAGGTACCTATTTGCTGCTAGGTGAACATGACAACAGGTGTAAGGAAACACGTCGAAATGTGTCCACCCGCCGGGAATCGAACCCGGGCCCTCCATGTGTGAAGCGAGAGCTCTAGCCACCAGACCACCGGGCCACCAGGACAGAGACAAGTGTGTACTAGGTGTTGTGTAGATGGTGTGACACATTACTGAGGCAACACCAGGTATCATTCACTGCAGAATCCTCTAACGTAAGGATGCATGTTTTATGCAGGGTTCTGCATGACATGAATATACGTAAATATATATAGATAGTGGAGAAGTGTGCCATAAATTTCATGAACTAGGAGAAGAACTTAATAATAATGTATAACCTTTGGATAAGTGTCAATCATAATTTTAGAAATATGCTATGCTTTTTGTGGGTACTGTAAAGTAGTTTAAGCTGTGAAATGTAAGGAAATCCTGCCAGGGATTTATTTTCCAACTGTGGTTGGGTGAGAGGGTTGGCGTCGGTCGCTGAAAACAGTCACGTGGGTCGAGCATGGGGGAGAGCGGCTGGCGAGACGCCGCCTAGTTTCAGTAAGTTTTGTAATGTTGCATTACCTTTTGTGTAGCCAACTCAAGCCATAGGCACTTTTATTGTTTACCAGTACACTCTACTGGGCCCTGACATGGTCGGGGCTTGGAAGGAAGAGGGTGAACTGAGGAAATAGGTGGAGATGGGTACATGTGTCTTTGTATTGGTGTGTGGATGCCCTATCGCCAGCTCCTCCTGTACTTGTATTGGGGCGTTTAGGCTAAGAGAAATATGAAGAGGTGTTTTTGAAGTGTGTATATATTGTTAATCTAATAAATAAATATTTTTTACTAAGGAATTTTTGTGTGAACTTTCGGATACCCCAACCCAGTGGAGCTTTAACATGCGGGTTTAGCGCTTACTGTTTTAACTGGGATAGCCCAGGGAGGCCTAGTTTACAAGACATTTTGAATCAGTCATGACTTACGAAACCATGAACAGAATCAATGATTCAGCGTCAGCCACCAGCTAGACTCCTCTTACACAGGTAGAAACGAAGAGGTTGTGCTGACATCAGTCACGCATCACACCTGACATGCTGTCTTACGAAGGACAAAAAGGTCACAGTACCGTGACAGAAACAATACACAAATAACCCGCACAGAGGAGAATGAAACGTATGCCGACGTTTCGGCCAGACTTGGACCATTCACTAGTCCAAGTTGGACCGAAATATCATAAGTTGGTCTCCTAAGTCCGGGTTATTTGTGCATTGTTCCAGTCACGGTTTTGTGTTTGTGTATTGTGCATCAGCTTACAGTCCAGAGTGAAGCTTAGACTTCAACAATGGTCAGCTCTGTACCAAGAGTTTTTATACCTTTTCTATACTTCCAGTGTTGAGGTATTTATTAAGCTGCATACCTTTAAACAAGGGGCATGACCCATAATGTGATGAAGGGGGTTCTGCATCCGAAAAATTGAACCCCTCGCTCCCTCCCTCGGACAGAATCTAGGTTCACCCCGACCCATCACCTACCCTCGTCTATTTTACCGCTTAGCCTCGATATTGTTTTCTTAATTTTCCCCTTGTAAAAATTAGTTTCTAGGTAAGAGATCATCAGTCCTGTTCTAGTGCAGGCCTCAGTACTAGTGCTGGCGTGAAATGGGGCTAGGATTACTTTGGGACTAGGTGGAGGACGACCTCACGTGCCCTTGGGTAACAGATATTTCTGGAGGTTGTCTGCAAATCTGTGGTTTGTAGGCGAAGGTGTGCGACTCCTGGCGTTTCTGATCGTCCACAGCTCTTATTAATTAAACAGTGCTGCACAGTCAGTGCTTCAGTGCAATGAGGCGTTTTTGCTAAGTCCTAGCTTGGTCAGTTCTGGAGGTAGATGTAGAGGAAAGCTTCCTGGGAACGTCAACACTGCCTGACACACCAAGCTTCATCGACGTTTATCATCTGGGCTCTCTCCTCGTTTATATACATCATGCAAAGCGGAATTAAATCTCTCTGATCCCTGATAAATACAGACCCTTACCAGACCTCGGCACGAAAACGGACCTTTTTCACAACCCGGAATTGTTTATCGCGCAACCGCTTGTTGCCCAAGCCACGTACTGATTTTCTGCCGCCTGTCTTTCAGTACTTCTGACCCTTGCATGACTTAGACTATGGAATTAGCTTCACTCACGATGCAGAGACTTCATAGAAAGTCTTCGCCAGAGAGGAGACAGGCTCCAGGTGTTCTGCAAAACATCCACGACAAACACACACACAGATGCAGACTCAATAAACAAACCCAACTTTGTAATCTCTCACATTATCAGAACTTTTCCAGACACAATAACGAACACATTTATTTTCCCCATGCAACTGATCAACCTAGACTCTACTGAACGACCTCACACTCACTTAAGACCTCTTGGCTCCTGTCTGTCAAGATATCTATTTCAATTCATTGCAAAACAAGACACTTCTCACCAGGATGAGGACCGAGCCAATAATCTTATGCACGTCTACACTATTATTATGACCCTGATGACTCTACCGACATCCAGTTCCTGCCGAGGAACTGTAGTCATCCCTCACACAGGTGTTCGACGAGACTTCGTAGACTGTGTTCCTTACACAATACTTGAGAACTTCAACACCCTGTTACCAGAGTTGACGCCTCGTATGTCCGCCCTGCTCCTGGGAGAAGGAAATAGTCAATGGACATAGCTAAACTGATATTCAATGGCCATAACCTACCTTCCTCTATGTACACAGTAGGTCACCGCTTGCAGGTGAGGGAACTCAAACCCACATCGCAACATTGTCGCAATTGTTGGCCCTAGTGCCACCTTTTAAAGTTTTCTAGGTCACAAGCAGTGCCCCATTTGCAAAGATAAAGGACGTAATAAACAAAATATCATACCTGCAATGAGGCACATCCCTTTTATTCTCGCAGGTGCCTTGTTTACCTTCAGGAAAGAAAAATTCTTTGGCTAAAGGAGAGTTTGTCAATCAGCTGTCACTCAAGCTCACCTACAAGGGAGGCTGTACATCCCCCACACCTAGTAAGATCTTGTACTTTTTCACTAATTTTCAACCTTGACGCTTCTCGGGTGTTCCACCTCTTCAGCTGTCACCTACACTATTATATAAACTGTACAGTCCCCAGCAGCTGGCCCTTCAACACCCAACATCCCCTCAAGGGTTTCTGAAGCCAATCACCACAACACCCGCAATACCAGTCCATAGCACATATTACTACTGACTGCACACCAAACACTTCAACTATCACTGCTGCTGCTGCTATTATTACTACTACTACTAGTAGTAGTAGAATTTCACGCTCCTCCACCCGCCCTCTATCCCTACAAAAAGCCCTTACACCCTTCACAAACTGCTGCGCCACCTGTTGACACTAGTCCTTCACCAGCTCCTCTTCCCTCCACACCTGTCTGTGCATCTCACCACTATCCTCGCTCCCTCCACCTCTCTCCCTCCACCTCGCTCCCTCCACCTCGCTCCCTCCACCTCGCTCCCTCCACCTCGCTCCCTCCACCTCGCTCCCTCCCCCTCGCTCACTCCATCTCGCCCACTCCACCTCGCTCCCTCCCCCTCGCTCACTCCACCTCGCTCCCTTCACCTCGCTCCCTCCCCCTCGCTCACTCCACCTCGCCCACTCCACCTCGCTCCCTCCCCCTCGCTCCCTCCACCTCGCTCCCTCCCCCTCGCTCACTCCACCTCGCTCCCTCCACCTCGCTCCCTCCCCTCGCTCCTCCACCTCGCCCCTCCACCTCGCTCCTCCCCTCGCTCCTCCCTGCTCCCTCCCCTCGCTCCTCCCTCCCACTCCCCTCGCTCCCTCCCCTCGCTCACCCACTCGCCCCTCCACCTCGCTCCCTCCCCTCGCTCCCCCTCGCTCCTCACCTCGCTCCCTCCCTCGCTCCTCCACCTCGCCCTCCCTCGCTCACTCCCCTCGCTCCTCACCTCGCTCCTACCTCGCTCACTCCACCTCGCTCACTCCACCTCGCTCACTCCACCTCGCTCCTCCCCTGCTCACTCCACCTCGCTCACTCCCCTCGCTCCTCCCTCGCTCACTCCACCTCGCTCCCACCTCACTCCACCTCGCTCACTCCACCTCGCTCACTCCACCTCGCTCACTCCACCTCGCTCACTCCACCTCGCTCACTCCACCTCGCTCACTCCACCTCGCTCACTCCACCTCGCTCACTCCACCTCGCTCACTCCACACATTACAATTCCTTCCACTTCCTTGTCTCCAGAGGCATCCAAAGCCATATTGGCATATCTCGAAGCGATGCAGTCGGAAATTGACCTCTATAACCCCTCCAGCAAAGAAAGAAACTTGATAAAACTCTTCTAACCCAAAATGTGCGTGCGCGCGCACACCACAAGATGTGCGTGCGCGCGCACACCACAAGATGTGCGTGCGCGCGCACACCATAAGATGTAAACTACAACTAAAAATATTGCCACAACAACCATGTAATGCCATCCCTTGTACTGATACTTAGATACAAGTCTTCAGACAGTTGTGGAGGAGAGTTGCAAGATGGCTAATGCAATTCCTATTTTTAAAGCGTCACATTACAGCCCAATAAGTCTGACTTCATGTAGATGAATGGTTCAGAGAACCGACAAGTTATTAAATTAGACACATATGCAACACTTGGGTATCTTTATTGAGGAAACGTTTCGCCACACAGTGGCTTCATCAGTCCAATACAAAGTAGAAAGGTGTAAGGAGAGGAGGAGTTTGAGGTTATCAGTCCCTCGGCCTGGAGTCGATGTGTTCAGTCCATCAATCTTGTTAGAAGTGTAGCACAAGGCCGTAGAGGTGGCTTATATGCTGTAATCAGGTGAGATGAAGCAGGAGGAGGCAGGTCATAGTGGTATCAACCACTAGTCGAAGTAAGTCCTTGTCCAAAGGTTTGGACAAATGTTGAAGAATCCCTTTGTATCAAGATCCCAAGAAGTTGCTGTGTCAGACAGGATGTAGATGAATGGTTCAGAGAACCGACATAGCTATAAATTAGACACATATGCAACACTTCTAACAAGATTGATGGACTGAACACATCGACTCCAGGCCGAGGGACTGATAACCTCAAACTCCTCCTCTCCTTACACCTTTCTACTTTGTTTTGGGACTGATGAAGCCACTGTGTGGCGAAACGTTTCCTCAATAAAGATACCCAAGTGTTGCATATGTGTCTAATTTAATAGTTACTTCATGTAGGAATTATTAGTTATACTAATACTTTCAACACCGTCTGTCAACAATCAATACCTGTTCATAACACAGAACTACTCCTCCTGTATCTTTCAATGACACCAGTCATTCTTCATACTCTGATTTATCCAAACTTTACAAGGATATTGACTTAGGGGTTGAATCAGATGAGAACTCCAAATTTCCCAGTTTTCTCCTGCACTTATTTGTTTAAAGCAAACTATGCACACAGGTGGTGATCGCCTCTGGTCATGCCTTTCCACTAACATCCATCTGGCGGATCCTGCAACAGAACATATTCCGTTGCAGGACGTTCCACGTTTTTTTTTTTTTTTTTTTTTTTTTTTTTTGCATATGTGTCTAATTTAATAAGTCTGACTTCAACTGTAGGCAAATTATTAGTTATAGCTAATACTTTCAACACCGTCTTGGCTTGCAACAATCAATGACACTGCTTCATAACACAGAACTACTCCTCCCCTGTATCTTTCAATGACCACTCCAGTCATTGCTACCTCGCTGCACCCTCCACTCTGTTATTTCATCAACATAATGGTTCTTTA
This sequence comes from Cherax destructor, assembly GCA_009830355.1. NCBI lineage: Eukaryota > Metazoa > Arthropoda > Malacostraca > Decapoda > Parastacidae > Cherax > Cherax destructor. The sequence continues at coordinate 143,207 of WNWK01003112.1, read as the reverse complement.
CAATGGGATATGTAAAGATGCAGAGGGAATCAGAGAGAACTCCAAATATTTTTTCCCAGTTTTCTCCTGCACTTATTTGTTTTAAAGAAAGCAAACTATGCAACACAGGTGGTGATCGTACCTCTGGTCATGTGCCTTTTCCTGCACTAGACATCCATCCTGGCGGATCCTGCAACAAGAACATATTTCCGTTGCTTAGCGACGTTCCACGTTCACAAATTTTCATTCGTGTTGTTTCAGACGCATCTATTTGTATATATGGTGGTGATCTGCTCTGGTTTTTTACCCTGACGTCCCTTTGTCTGTAATTTAAAGCCTTACTTTCAGCATTACTTACACCACTCAGATGACTTTAGCTGTCATCCTTTGCTCTGGTGAGTCACATTGCGACTCTTGCAGGGATCAATTGGTCTTCTTCACCTCAACGTCCCTTTAATATCTCAAACACTGGCGTCCCTACACATCTAGACTCACACTGGCGTCCCTACACATCTAGACTCTCAAACACTGGCGTCCCTACACATTTGGACTCTCAAACACTGGCGTCCCTACACATTTAGACTCTCAAACACAAACCTTCTCGTTGACAGAGCAGCTATCTGCTCCTCCTCCATAACCCTTGATTTGGACTGGATAGTAAGTAATGATCACTAGTGATAATTTCCCCTATACCTATTACTTCTTCCTACAGTACTGTCTCTCTCTCTCTCTCTCTCTCTCTCTCTCTCTCTCTCTCTCTCTCTCTCTCTCTCTCTCTCTCTCTCTTAGTCGCTCTCAGTCACAGTTCGAGTGTTTGGACTCTACTCTGTCTACACCAATATTTTTCCTGATCCTCTTGTTGATTCTTCTTACAGATGAAGCACTATGACTTGGACATATTGGTGTTCTCTGCACCTACACTCCCCCCCCCGGACCACACATACACGTATACAGCAATGTATCCCCTGGAGGTCTGCCCACTGAACCTGCGCAGTTCGCTGGAAAGGAAGTGTATGGGGCCGCCGCCGCTACCATGGCCACCGCACCGCAGACCACCTTCTTAACTTACAAACGAGCGAGAGCGTACCTACGTCATAGAGAAAGACAAATGAACCTACTCTCGTAAGTGTGTGTCCACTATCAATACCACTACGTCTGTGTGCAGAGGTAGTGGCAGGTAAGTGTGCTCCTGACTCCTGTCCTCAACACTGTGTGCTACTAGGTAACTTGACACTCTTCGTTGCTGCAACAATGGTGGTGTTCCACAAGGCCTCCACCTATACCTTCTTAGTCTTAAACCTGAACCAGAGACCCTCCTAGCCCCCCTCCTCCGCCCCACTAAAGTTCACCTCTTATAATAATAAAACGTTCAAGTCCCCGCCACGTTTTGAGAACTTTGTGCTTCCAGTTATGTTCGTTGCTTTTGCTCTTTGTTGATTTAATCCTCTTTTTTTAGTTTTTATATATTTTTATCCCTACAACATCTGAGTGACCTAGGCTGTCAAAGTGCTCCGTAAATAATAATAGTAATGCTCCTACTGCTGTTACTCCTTCTGCCTCTCCTCCAGAACTTGTATCAACACCATCCAGGTGCTGACCGTCAGCAGGCAGATCTGATGACACCGTCAGCAGGCAAATCTGATGACACCGTCAGCAGGCAGATCTGATGACAGTTCTTGTTTTTCTCTTAAATCATTAGACAACTGTACAAAACCTGGCTATCTTTATTCTGTAAACTTTTCGCTAACCAGTGGCTTCATCGGTTGTATACAGAGATGATTTATTGTAGACAGTAAAAGATGAGGTAATCAATCCCTCAACCTTCAAGATGTTCATTATTTTATAATAAAACTTTCAAGGTTGAGGGACTGATTACCTAATTGTTTACGTCTCCAGTTAATAACCTCTGTATTGAACTGACAAAGCCACCGACTGGTGATAAATCTCAGAATAAAGCTAGCCAGGTGTTGCACAAGTCAGTATTGAACACCATTAATGTTACATCTGTCATCTGTTGAACAGAGTAGGATCCGGAATGTTAGGTTTATGATTTAGAAAAACCAGGTTCCACAGGACACGATCTTTGCTACTGCAGACTCGTAGCTCTTACCAGCGCTGTCTGTAAATTGTTAGACTGCATAGTCAATAAACGTCGAGTTATGATCTCGTGGTTTAGATAATCCACAAGTTAAAGAATGAGACACCTGTGCCTCACTTAGGAATCTTTACTGAGGAAACTGAAGCCCGCCAGTGGCTTCTTCAGTCCAATACAGAGAAGAACGGTGAAAGGTGAGGATAAGAATGAGGTAATCACATCGATTTCATGCTAAGGGACTGATTGCCTCATTCTCCTCCTCTTCCTTCACCTTTTTTTCTGTATTGGACTGAAGAAGCCACTGGCTGGCGAAAAGTTTCCTCAATGAAGATTTCCAAATGTTGCCCAATTGTCTTATTTTTTTAAAAAATGGTATTGTTTGGTACGTAGGTACTCCAGACTCTCCATCAGTTTAGTTTGGTACGTAGGTCAGACTTCATCATCAGTTTAGTTTGGCTGGACTCAGACTCATCATCAGTTTAGTTTGGTACGTAGGTACTCCAGACTCTCCATCATCAGTTTAGTTTGGTACGTAGGTACTCCAGACTCTCCATCATCAGTTTAGTTTGGTACGTAGGTACTCCAGACTCTCCATCATCAGTTTAGTTTGGTACATAGGTACTCCAGACTCTCCATCATCAGCTTAGTTTCCTAAAGTGTCCTTCTACCACTGACCTCAAGCTTGATACACACACTGATACACACACACTGATACACACACACTGATACACACACTGATACACACACAATTAGGTGAGTACAATTAGGTGAGTACACTGATACACACACACACTGATGGCATGGTGGCTAGCGCTCTTGCTTCACGCACGGAGGGCCCGGGTTCAATTCCCAGCGGGGCCGAAACATTTCGAAGTGTTTCGTTACACACACACACACATACATACAACAGGCCTAGTGTCTAATCGACATGTGCCTAGGACAAAAAATGGTAACTGATACACACACAACTCAAAGTGTCAGAGAATGGAAAAGGTACAGAAGGCAAAGAACCCAAGTAAACAAAGAGATTAGTAGAAGAGCTAGAAACGAGTATGCACAGGTACGGAGGGAGGCCCAGAAACAGTACGAAAACGACATAGCATCGAAAGTTAAGTCCGACCCGAAACTGATGTACAGTCACATCAGAAGGAAGACAACAGTCAAGGACCAGGTGATAAGGCTGAGGAGAGAAGATGGGGAACTCACAAGTAACGATCAAGAGGTATGTGAGGAGCTCAACTTGAGGTTTAAGGAAGTATTCACAGTGGAGGAAGGAAGGCAGCTGGGTAGACAGGACGGGGTGCATCACCAACAAGGGATGTATCAAGTGCTAGAGGGCATACACACAACTGAGGAGGAGGTGAAGCAGTTACTCAGTGACCTTGATAACTCAAAGGCGATGGGTCCGGACAATATCTCCCCGTGGGTTCTTCGGGAAGGAGCTGAGGTACTGAGTGTGCCACTTACCATAATATTCAACACATCCCTTGAAACTGGGCAGCTACCTGAGGTATGGAAGAAGGCCAACGTAGTCCCCATCTTTAAAAAAGGAGACAGAAAAGAGGCACTAAACTATAGACCGGTGTCACTTATGTGTAGAGTGTGCAAAGTCCTGGAGAAAATCATCAGGAAAAGAATGGTGGAGCACCTCAGCTGAACAGGATAATCACCAGTCAGCACGGATTCCGGGAAGGCAAATCCTGTGTAACAAACCTCCTAGAGTTCTATGATAAAGTAACAGAGGTAAGGCAAGAGAGAGAAGGGTGGGTTGATTGCATTTTCCTGGACTTCAGGAAGGCCTTCGACACAGTTCCTCACATGAGATTAGTAAAGAAGTTGGAAGAACAAGCATGTATAACAGGAAGGGCACTGGAATGGATCAGGGAATACCTCACACGGAGGCAACAACGGGTCATGGTGTGTGATGAAGTATCACAGTCGGCGCCTGTGACGATCGGTGTACCGCAGGGGTCAGTCCTAGGACCAGTGTTATTCTTGGTATATGTAAATGACATGACGGACGGGATAGACTCAGAAGTGTCTCTGTCCACAGATGATGTGAAATTAATGAGGAGAATCACATCGGAAGAGGACCAAGCAGGACTTCAAACAGACCTGGACAAGCTTGACATCTGGTCTAGCAACTGGCTTCTCGAATTCAATCCCACCAAATGCAAAGTCATGAAGATCGGAGAAGGGCAAAGAAGACCGCTGACAGAGTACAGGCTAGGCGGACAAAGGCTACAAACCTCGGCAAAGGAGAAAGACCTTGGGGTGAGTATAACGCCAAACACGTCTCCGGAGGCACACATCAACCAGATAACTGGGGCAGCATATGGGCGACTGGCAAACCTAAGATTAGCGTTCTGTTACCTTAACAAGGAATCGTTCAAGACACTGTACACCGTGTACGTCAGGCCCATACTGGATTATGCAGCACCAGTCTGGAACCCACACCTGGTCAAGCACGTAAAGAAACTAGAAAAAGTGCGAAGGTTTGCAAGAAGACTAGTCCCAGAGCTAAGGGGATTGTCCTACGAAGAAAGGTTAAGAGAAATCGGCCTGACGACACTAGAGGACAGGAGGGTTAGGAGAGACATGATAACGACATATAAAATACTGCGAGGAATAGATTAGGTGGACAGAGACAAGATGTTCCAGAGAGGGGACACAGAAACAAGGGGTCACAATTGAAAGTTGAAGACTCGGATGAGTCAAAGGGATGTTAGGAAGTATTTCTTCAGCCATAGAGTTGTCAGGAAGTGGAATAGTCTAGCAAGTGATGTAGTGGAGGCAGGAACCATACATAGCTTTAAGACGAGGTATGATAAAGTTCATGGAGCAGAGAGAGAAGGGGCCCAGTAGCGATCAGTGAAGAAGCGGGGCCAGGAGCTGAGTATCGACCCCTGCAACTTATGAGTACATCTCATCATAACAACGTACCATACAGTACATGTTAAGAGTACTACAGTATCTTATCAAATGTGCTCTTAGCACTATGTGATTATATGTACACAATAACTATGATATATAAGTATATAAGTGTACCAAGTTATAATCCAAGAATTATGTAGGACTATTGCGCCCCCAGAATTGGGCCCCAATGTATATAATGTATATTTCCATTTTCTATAATTTTATATTGCTGATATTCTCGATAATAGCTAAATCGTTAATATCGTGCTTTATACTATTATTAGACTATTATTTGACCTATTTGACTTAGTTATATTTATTAGGTAGGATGTAATATTTTATATTATTGTCGAGTGTGTAGTAACTGCCTTGGAGTTGGCAAACTACTGTTATACTGCCGGCGTCTAGTTGCTGGGAGGAGTCAGTCGCTGAACACACCTGAGCTGGGTGGTTGTTCCTCTTTCCTCTCTCTCTCTCTGGCTGCTGACCTCGTCGAGTCAACACCTCACTCTTATTTCTACTTGTTTTCTCGACATTAGACTCTGTTGGGTAGAGTATGCATTCGTTGGTGAGGCGAATCATACTTCTCAGAACTCTGTGTAACTCTGTTCACAGAGAATAGACTAGACAGTGATTTACGACGTTGTTCTGGGTTGTGTGTCACGTTGACACTCTGATAAAACTCAGGTCTCAAGCTATAGCTCTGGACCTAATTCGATAAGGCATCTGTGCACCGCCACAGTTTGGGATTGTTTATGCTGAACCTAGCTTTAGTAGAAAGGTAGTTTTGTGACTGTTTTGGAGGATCTACTGATGGTCCCCAGTTAGGGTCGATTTTCTATCTCCTGGTTCCTGACGCTGTGTTGCTGTTGCCTGTTATAGTGCTGTTCTGCGAATTGGTCATTTTACTGGACAATCAAGCTGTTCTGATTGTCCGTTTGTTAGAGCAGCTAGCTTAAGAGAAGTTCTGTCGTACACTGGTTGAGTCGAGTCATAGTTACCGGGAGCACACTCATACACACATTTATTATTATTTATATATATTATTGTTATTACTGACATTGTACCTGATGGTACCTCTGAGTCATTTATATATATGTGCCCTCAGCACAGACTTATTGTATATGAGAGCAGTGTAGGAGCTACCCTCCTAATTAACCTCCTAATTGATATCTTAATTAATATCTTTATATTTGATTTACTTTGCTACCCTAGATTTTCTCACTTTGTTAATAAATCTTTTAAATATATTTCGTTGGTTAGTACCCTATCAGTTGCAATCCTCTTAAGATATATAATATGTCGGATAACTGAACCAGGATACTGACTTTGTTGCAAAAGCCCAGTAACAGACTGGATGCTAGAAGGGCTATCCTTTCTAGTGTTCACTGGAGATGTCTATTATTAATAGATATCGTGTTTTTTTGTAACAAGGAACTTATCTCCTTAATTACTCAAGTTATATTACCTGTAATTATTACCCCAAGACAACTGTGTTATTAACATCTCGACTTGTATACAGTTGTGATCTCAGTCTTACTGAAACTTCTCTTAATTTTAAAGGATAACTAAACTAGAATATTGTGACCAACTGTTAAAACACCAGACACATGCTAGACGCTAGAGGGGGGGTCACTAAGTTGACCTTCTAGTATTCACTAGAGATGTCTATATACATATCACATTTTGTAATAGTTGACCTCTGCCTCCTGGGTCTCTTAAACAAGTTGAGCTGCAGCTCCTCAGCCCCTTGAGGGTTCAGAGCTGCAACTACCACTATGCCTCGCGTACAATGAAGTACTCTTCTCTCTCTCTCTCTCTCTCTCTCTCTCTCTCTCTCTCTCTCTCTCCCTGTTATTGATAACAGAGATCCCGTTTTCTGTTATCAATCTCTCTTTTGACTTGATCTGTAAAAAAAAGTTATTTGCTGACTTTTTCATTACTTTTTTTTTTTTTAGTCCGCTGGTGGGTTAAACTCTTTCTCTTATAGATATTTTTGAATGCAAGTGAAGCCAGGACGGAGGAGCCGAATTGGACCATCAGGGCCTCGTAAAACTGCTCATGTGTGGTCATACATGGACCAGTGTTTGGTGTTCGTACTCTGTGGTCATACATGGACCAGTGTTGCTTGGTGTTAGTACTGTGGTCATACATGGACCAGTGTTGCTTGGTGTTAGTACTCTGTGGTCATACATGGACCAGTGTTGCTTGGTGTTAGTACTCTGTGGTCATACATGGACCAGTGTTGCTTGGTGTTAGTACTGTGGTCATACATGGACCAGTGTTGCTTGGTGCTAGTACTCTGTGGTCATACATGGACCAGTGTTGCTTGGTGCTAGTACTCTGTGGTCATACATGGACCAGTGTTGCTTGGTGTTAGTACTCTGTGGTCATACATGGACCAGTGTTGCTTGGTGTTAGTACTCTGTGGTCATACATGGATCAGTGTTTGGTGCTAGTACTCTGTGGTCATACATGGACCAGTGTTGCTTGGTGTTAGTACTCTGTGGTCATACATGGACCAGTGTTGCTTGGTGCTAGTACTCTGTGGTCATACATGGACCAGTGTTGCTTGGTGTTAGTACTCTGTGGTCATACATGGACCAGTGTTGCTTGATGTTAGTACTCTGTGGTCATACATGGACCAGTGTTGCTTGGTGTTAGTACTGTGGTCATACATGGACCAGTGTTGCTTGGTGTTAGTACTCTGTGGTCATACATGGACCAGTGTTGCTTGGTGTTAGTACTCTGTGGTCATACATGGACCAGTGTTGCTTGGTGTTAGTACTCTGTGGTCATACATGGACCAGTGTTGCTTGGTGTTAGTACTGTGGTCATACATGGACCAGTGTTGCTTGGTGCTAGTACTCTGTGGTCATACATGGACCAGTGTTGCTTGGTGCTAGTACTCTGTGGTCATACATGGACCAGTGTTGCTTGGTGTTAGTACTCTGTGGTCATACATGGACCAGTGTTGCTTGGTGTTAGTACTCTGTGGTCATACATGGACCAGTGTTGCTTGGTGTTCGTACTCTGTGGTCATACATGGATCAGTGTTTGGTGCTAGTACTCTGTGGTCATACATGGACCAGTGTTGCTTGGTGTTAGTACTCTGTAGTCATACATGGACCAGTGTTGCTTGGTGTTAGTACTCTGTGGTCATACATGGACCAGTGTTGCTTGGTGTTAGTACTCTGTGGTCATACATGGACCAGTGTTGCTTGGTGTTAGTACTCTGTGGTCATACATGGACCAGTGTTGCTTGGTGTTAGTACTCTGTGGTCATACATGGACCAGTGTTGCTTGGTGTTAGTACTCTGTGGTCATACATGGACCAGTGTTGCTTGGTGTTAGTACTCTGTGGTCATACATGGACCAGTGTTGCTTGAGGTCAGTCCCGTGACAACACAAGGTGATGTGATAATTCGTGTGTTACAACAGGTTATCAGTGTGTGATGTATGTTATAAAATAAAGCTCCTGATTATTCATTGTTATTCATTGCTATATATAATTAGCCAGATTTATACATAGCCTTAATTATACCTAGCTAACATGGATATCTATAGTTATACATACAGTTATCCACATAGATGTATCATAGCTATCCATAGTTATGCATCATAGTTAACCATAGTTATCCACAGTTATACTCGGTTATACACAGTTATACATAGAGTTTGCAGGTACAAATTCTATTACATAATATAAATGTAGAATTCTCAGAAATAGAAATATAAACACATCACTTCAGATTTTGGTTAAAACTGAGTCATTAGCGGAAGATTTAACGTTAATATCATAACTTTGATACGTATTGAAAACCAAATGAGGAAATATGATTGAACTTAATACCATATGCAAAACAACTACAGAGGGAGTTGAATGATAGCTCTAAGGCCTTTGTGTTGCAATCAACAACTTAGGAACTTGCAATGTTGCAGGAAAGAGTAGGAAGTCCATGTGGATCCGTCCAGGGTAACGTTTTTACTCAGGATGAGGTACACCACCAGACACTAGGTGCACCACCAGACACTAGGTGCACAGGTGCACCACCAGACACTAGGTGCACAGGTGCACCACCAGACACTAGGTGCACAGGTGCACCACCAGACACTAGGTGCACAGGTGCACCACCAGACACTAGGTGCACAGGTGCACCACCAGACACTAGGTGCACAGGTGCACCACCAGACACTAGGGTGCACATGTGCACCACCAGACACTCCCGAACTGGTGCACAGGTGCACCCACTGCATGACACTCAGGTGCACAGGTGCACCACCAGACACTCAGGTCCACCAGACACAACGTCACCAGACACGGTTGCACCACCAGACACGGTGCACCACAGACTTTCACCACAGACACTAGGTGCACCACCAGACACTAGGTGCACCACCAGACACTAGGTCACAGGTGCACCACTGACACAGACACTAGTGCACAGGTGCAACCCCACCAGACACTAGGTGCACAGGTGCACCACCAGACACTAGGTGCACAGGTGCACCACCAGACACTAGGTGCACAGGTGCACCACCAGACACTAGGTGCACAGGTGCACCACCAGACACTAGGTGCACAGGTGCACCACCAGACACAAGGTGCACAGGTGCACCACCAGACACAAGGTACACAGGTGAGGTATAGGTCAGACAGTCGTAGTATGGATATTCTCTGACAAATATTTTTAATATTCAGTAACCATACTTTTTTATACATGTGAGCTGGACACGAGCATTGAATTTTAAATGATTATCCACGAGCAGACCCAGGAACTTTATCTCAACCTTTTTCTCTGCACGGGATTCATTAATTTTGAGGCCTAAAATACGGACATAGTTCATTGCCTCGTCTCAGACCGGGTCGCGAGGGCGTTGACCCCCGAAACTCTCTCCAGGTGTACTCCAGGTGAACTCCAGGTGAACTCCAGGTATACTCCAGGTGAACTCCAGGTGAACTCCAGGTATACTCCAGGTATCTGGGGTTGTACTTTAGCGAGTAGTTAAATAAAAACCTTTCCTGTTTTTTTAATTTATTAAGTGTAGTGTTTGTAGTCTGGGGAGGGGAGGGGTCAGGGTCGATGATGTAGTTGTAGGTTGTTACCTCGGGAATTTATAATAACCTGACTGTAAATAAATTATAGCCCGGATGGGGCTTGACCCCATGGCTGAGTGGTTAGCGCACTGGCCTGTGAGTTGTAGCACTCGGTCGCCATGGGTTCGATCCCCTCCACCCGTTCTATGACACAGGTTGTGTCATCAGGAGAGGTGTGACGCTGTGTGTACTCACCTAATTGTGGTTGCAGGGGTCGAGACTCAGCTCCTGGCCCCGCCTCTGCATGTTACTCTGGAGGATGCTTAATTGATGGCCTGGCAGAGGAAGATACATTGATGACTGTGTGCTGTTGTTGTTGTTGTCTGTTAATATACGATCTGAGTCAGGTGTTTCCGTGCTTTGAGTCAGGTGTTTCCGTGCTTTGAGTCAGGTGTTTCCGTGCTCTGAGTCAGGTGTTTCCGTGCTCTGAGTCAGGTGTTTCCGTGCTCTGAGTCAGGTGTTTCCGTGCTCTGAGTCAGGTGTTTCCGTGCTCTGAGTCAGGTGTTTCCGTGCTCTGAGTCAGGTGTTTCCGTGCTCTGAGTCAGGTGTTTCCGTGCTCTGAGTCAGTGTTCACTTGTTTCAAGAATATTAGTCACTCATAAATTAGACACATATGCAACACTTGGGTATCTTTATTGAGGACACGTTTCGCCACACAGTGGCTTCATCAGTCCAATACAAAGAAGAATGATGAAGAGCAGGAGAAGTCTGAGGTAATCAGTCCCTCACTCAAGGCTGAGGGACTGATTACCTCAAACTCCTTCTAATCTTCCACCATTCTTCTCTGTATAGGACTGATGAAGCCACTGTTGGGCGAAACGTTTCCACAATAAAGATACACAAGTGTTGCACATGTGTCTAATTTACCAACTCGTCGGTTCTGTGAACCATTTGTCTACATTAATGTTGCTAAATAACAACTTGACTCAGACGACTCAAGTTCTGCATAAACTGACTCCAGGAGTCGTATTACTGACAACATCAGTGTCTGTGCAAAACAACCACAGGGGGAGTTGAATGTTAGCTATTGGCCTTTCGTGTTGCAATCAACACATCAGGAGCTTGCAATGTTGCAGTAATATAACAGGAAATCCAGGAAGGTCCGTTCATGTGACTGACTCTCCCGTGGAAGACCATTCCTACCTTGTTTCTGCAACATTGCAAGCTGCTGATGTGTTGACTGCAACACGAAAAGCCTATTGTTGTTTTGCATCTTGCATCGCTTGTTCGCGATTATTGCACAGCAGGAAGCAACCCCACTGTGTTTGGTTAATTTAGAGAGGAATTAACCAAACATATTTTCCATAGCTCTGGTAGATTAAAGGTTTACCAGCAGTTGTCAACACTGGCTTGACCTGCTGTCAGGAGGAGTGTTGCTGTTGCAACACTCACTGCAAAGATGTCTTCTGGAAGTGAGCTGTTGAAGAGTATTGCAACTGCTGTAGATAATGTTTGTGTAGCGTCACTGTAGATAATGTTTGTGTAGCGTCACTGTAGATAATGTTTGTGTAGCACCACTGTAGATAATGTTTGTGTAGCACCACTGTAGATAATGTTTGTGTAGCACCACTGTAGATAATGTTTGTGTAGCACCACTGTAGATAATGTTTGTGTAGCACCACTGTAGATAATGTTTGTGTAGCGTCACTGTAGATAATGTTTGTGTAGCACCACTGTAGATAATGTTTGTGTAGCACCACTGTAGATAATGTTTGTGTAGCACCACTGTAGATAATACTTTGTGTATCAGAACAATGAGACAATATTCTTGTTAGAACTTAGATAACGTTGGTAAGCATCTTCCTTTGTTGTATATAGTTAGCACCAAGTATGTTGGTAAACTGTAATATAATAAACCAACTTAATAGATATTGATCTTGCATTCAGCGTAGAACTTTAGTGGGCAAATGATAATTATCATAATTTTGGGAGCAGTCCAACTGTGCCAGGTCCAACCTGTGCCCGAGGGTCCCAACCCTGTAGATAATGTTTGTTAAGGAGCCCAACTGTGTATGGTTGTGTAGCCCAGGTCTGTAGATCGTTTGTCTAGCCCACTTGTAGAAATGTTGATGCTCTCACTGTTAGATACTTTTACGTGCGTCCAAACTGTGATACAATATATTTAAGCACCAACCTTAATAATTTCCTGTAACACCTTAGCTGATCACTTGGTACGTTGTTGGTAGTCTGAGCAGCTACGATACGCATGTAGCCTTATACGTGGAGACTAACCACCGCTGTGTAACTGGTAGTAACCATGTAGTATGTGGTAGCACACTGGTAGTATGTATACTGTACAGTATCGCACGCTGTAGCAACTTAGCACGGGCTAGAAACCTTCTGTGTAGCCGGTAACTACCGGGCTAGAGCTAACCTGTGTAGCCTGGTAGTACTGTAGCACGAGGCTCAACCCTGTGTAGCCTGGTGTACGTTACACGGGCACGAGCTCCTGTGTAGCCTGAGTACGTCAGCCGGGCTACGAGTCGCTGGTGTAGCCTGGTAGTAGTGTTTGGCTAGCACGCATGGCTGTAGGAAATGATGGTAGCCTGAACGTGTAGAGGGCTACATGGTACACTTGCATGCTGAGCACCCTGTAGAATAGTATTAGCATGGTGACACTGATAGCCTGTTAGTACGTGTAGCATGGGCTGAGCACCCTGGTGTAGCCTAGTACGTGTAGCAGGGCTACGAGCACCGCTGGTGTAGCCTGTAGTACGTGTTACGGGCTCGAGCACCGCTGGTGTAGCCTGGTAGTACGTGTAGCACTGGGCTACGAGCACCGCTGGTGTAGCCTTGTGTAGCACGGTACGAACGCTGGTGTAGCCTGGAGTACTGTAGAGGGTACACACCGCTGGTGTAGCCTGGTAGTAACGTGTAGCAGGCCTAGAGTACCGCTGTAGCCTGGAGTACTGTGCACGGGCACGCACCCTGGTGTAGCCTGGTAGTACGTGAGCACGGGCTCGAGCACCCTGGTGTAGCCTGGTAGTACGTGTAGCACGGGCTGAGCACCGCTGGTGTAGCCTGGTGTACTGTAGCACGGCTACGAGCACCGCTGTGTAGCCTGGTGTAGCGTGACCACTGGGTCTGAGCACCGCTAGGTACTGTAGCCACTGGTAGATACTGTGTAGCACTGTATACGTTTTGCTAGAGCACCCTGGTGTAGCCTGGTAGACCACGGTAAACCGTGTGTAGCTGGAGTACGTGTAGCACGCTACGAGCACCGCTGTGTAGCCTGGTAGTACGTGTACATGGGCTGAGCACCTCTGGTGTAGCCTGGTAGTACGTGTAGCACGGGCTACGGCACCGGTGAGCCTGTGTAGCTACTGTAGCTAACTGTGGTAGCACGTGTACATGGGCTAGGCACCCTGGTGTAGTCTGGTAGTCGTGTAGCACTGGCTACGAGCTACCGCTGGTTAGCCTGGTAAGATATCGTGTAGCAGGCTACAGCACGCGGTACCTGTTAGTACGTACACGGCTACGACAGTGGTTAGCCTATAACGTTAGCACGGCTACGAGCACCGCTGTGTAGCCTGGTATAGTGTCACGGCTAGAGCACCGCTGGTGAGCCTGGTAGTACGTGTAACTAGAGCACGTGTGTAGCCTGTAGTCGAAGGGCTACCACCTGGTGTAGCCTGGTAGTCGTAGCACGGCTACGAGCACCCTGGTGTAGCCTGGTAGTACGTGTAGCACGGGCTACGAGCACCGCTGGTGTAGCCTGGTAGTACGTGTAGCACGGGCTACGAGCACCGCTGGTGTAGCCTGGTAGTACGTGTAGCACGGGCTACGGGCACCGCTGGTGTAGCCTGGTAGTACGTGTAGCACGGGCTACGGGCACCGCTGGTGTAGCCTGGTAGTACGTGTAGCACGGGCTACGAGCACCGCTGGTGTAGCCTGGTAGTACGTGTAGCACGGGCTACGAGCACCGCTGGTGTAGCCTGGTAGTACGTGTAGCACGGGCTACGAGCACCGCTGGTGTAGCCTTGTAGTATGTGTAGCATGGGCTACGAGCACCGCTGGTGTAGTCTTGTAGTATGTGTAGCATGGGCTACGAGCACCGCTGGTGTATCCTGGTAGTACGTGTAGCACGGGCTACGGGCATTGCTGGTGTAGCCTGGTAGTACGTGTAGCACGGGCTACGAGCACCGCTGGTGTAGCCTGGTAGTATGTGTAGCATGGGCTACGAGCACCGCTGGTGTAGTCTTGTAGTATGTGTAGCATGGGCTACGAGCACCGCTGGTGTATCCTGGTAGTACGTGTAGTGCAGGCTACCGGCACCGTTGGTGTAGCCTGGTAGTACGTGTAGCGCGGTCTACGAGCACCGCTGGTGTAGCCTGGTAGTACGTGTAGTGCAGGCTACCGGCACTGTTGGTGTAGCCTGGTAGTACGTTTAGCGCGGGCTACGAGCACCGCTGGTGTAGCCTGGTAGTATGTGTAGCACGGGCTACGGGCACTGCTGGTGTATCCTGATAGTACGTGTAGCACGGGCTACGGGCACTGCTGGTGTATCCTGGTAGTACGTGTTGCACCGGCTACGGACACCACGGTCGTGTATACACTCATTCTTAGAAATTGTTCTTCTGTATATTTAAGTTTCAAGGTGACAGACACAAAGCCAACACACGACTGTGTCGTTAGTGACAATAACCATATATACAGTGAGATGTTGAAATGATACCCAATATATTTAAGAATGGAGAAATAAATGATGGTGACCTGAAGAGGGACAGTAGCTCTAGTGAAATAAATGATGGTGACCTGAAGAGGGACAGTAGCTCTAGTGAAATAAATGATGGTGACCTGAAGAGGGACAGTAGCTCTAGTGAAATAAATGATGGTGACCTGAAGAGGGACAGTAGCTCTAGTGAAATAAATGATGGTGACCTGAAGAGGGACAGTAGCTCTAGTGAAATAAATGATGGTGACCTGAAGAGGGACAGTAGCTCTAGTGAAATAAATGATGGGGAAACAGGTGTAGACAAGGACACACACAAAACAGTGGTACAAACTAGCAATACCACGGTAGATAGTAAACAAGGGGATGCCCAGGGAAATACTGAAGATAAATTACCGGAAAAAGTTGAAGACTTGATTGTTAGCACCAGTAACGAAGGCAGACACGAGACAGGAACACACCCACCAATGGGTAACACAGTCACAAAAAAACAGGGCAAACGAAAACCAGGCCTATGTGAATACTATGCACTTGGTATCTGCAGGCATGGAAAATCTGGGAAATCAGATGGGTCATGCAATTATGATCACCCCAGAAAATGCCGTTCCCATATGAAAACAGGCAAATGCAACCTCCCGTCCTGTAAGTTTTTCCACCCTGAAATGTGCCACACATCAATTCAGGAAAGACAGTGCTATAACTTATATTGCCAGGCATACCACCTAAAGGGTACGAGGCGACACAGACCATCCAGACCATGGCAAAATCAGGGTAGCCACAGCCACTCCGGAGAGAGAGGTTTTTTAGTGCCAGGAAGGAAAAAAAGCTGGCAGGAAATGACAGAAATTGTACACCAACTGAAAGCATTTCTGGAGTGGAATCACAGTCAGTGGCCTCCTCTCCATTACAACATATATTAGAGCCAGGAAAAAAAGACCTCCCCCATACCACCAATACCACTAATCCAACTACATTCATCTTTGCTAATATACAGGGTCTAAAGCCAGCAACAAACAACAAGGTACCTTTTATTCGTGGACTGATTACAGAGTCAAACGCTATGTTTGCGGCTTTCACAGAGACCCACATAAGAGATCACTTGGACAATGAAATATGGATCCCGGGCTACAACCTATACAGGTGTGACAGAGTGAACAGGCAAAAAGGGGGGGTTGGCCTGTATATCACAGTCACTTATATGTTCAGAACTACTAAATGCCTCAAATGATGTAGTGTAAGTACTAGCAATAAAGGTCGAGAATCAAAACCTAGTCATCGTGGTTGTCTACAAGCCCCCGGATGCAACGTCCCAACAATTCCAGGAACAGCTGAAAATTGACCACTGTCTGGAAAATCTTCCAGCTTCTGCCCCCAACATCTTGCTACTGGGGGATTTCAACCTCAGGCACCTAAAATGGAGGAACATTGCAAACAATGTGGTAGCAGAGATAACACCAGGAGGCAGCTCAGATGAAAATTCACACATGCATGAACTTTTAAATCTCTGCAACAAATTCACCTTAAACCAGCAAATAGTGGAGCCCACAAGATTAGAGAATACGCTGGACCTCATCTTCACCAACAATGATGATCTGATACGAAATGTCATCATATTAAAAACAACATACTCAGATCACAACATAATAGAGGTCCAGACATGCATGCGGGGAGCCCCAGATCGACAAAATGTGATCAGCCGCGAGGGAGCCTTCTCCAAATTCAACTTCAATAACAAAAACATAAGGTGGGACCAAGTAAACCAAGTCCTAAATGATATAAACTGGGAAGATTGCCTAAGCATCACGGATCCCAACTTATGTCTAGAACAAATTAACTCTGTGGTACTCGAGGTTTGCTCAAGGCAAATTCCCTTAACACCTGAAACCAATACTCTTTGCTGACGATACAACTTATGTCATCTCCCACACAAACCTTGCCACGCTTAATACCATTGTTAACGACGAATTAATAAAAATATCAACATGGATAACTGCCAATAAACTTACACTCAACACTGATAAGACCTTCTATATTATGTTTGGCAACAGAACAGATGATCCACAATTAAACATTAAGATCAACTCTACACCTATTGCTAGACATAACGAGGGCAAGTTCCTGGGCCTTCACCTTGACAGCAGCCTGAAATTCAGCACCCATATCCAACACATAACAAAGAAAGTGTCCAAAACTGTGGGGATCCTCTCAAAGATACGGTATTATGTACCACAATCAGCCCTACTCACACTATACTACTCACTCCTTTCTTTACCTTCCCTTCTTGCAGATGGCCCCTCCTTTAATCCTGACTCTCTCATTGACTTTTTGACAGAAACTGACTTACTACACAAACTCTGAAGATTATACCTCTAGCACCTCCCTCAGTCCCTTCTACCTCGATCTCTTGCTACCCTCCTCCCCTGCACTATCCACCGTCATCTTGCACTCCATACCCTACTAATCTTCCATCTCCCTCTTACAACCCACTCTCCCTGCATCCTACAATAACCTGCAGCGCTGTATAACCCCTGTGGTTTAGCGCTTCTATTTGATTATAATAATAATATACTACTCACTCATCTATCCCTACCTCACATATGCCATTTGTGCATGGGGATCAACAGCAATTACCCACCTAAAGCCAATAATAACCCAACAAAAAGCCGCAGTAAGAATTATCACACAATCCAACGCTAGGCAGCACACCCCCCCCACTCTTCAAAGACCTAAACCTACTCACTGTCCATACTTACTACTCTGCTATCTACATTTATAGAACCATTAATTCCAACTTTAACCCTGAGCTAAAACACTTTCTTGACAGTTGTGACAGGACCCATAGACATAATACCAGACATAAACATCTCTTTGACATTCAATTGTCCGACTAAATCTATACAAAAATTCAATGCGCATAAAAGGGCCTAAAATCTGGAACTCCCTGCCTGAAAACTAGAACTGCAGACACAACCTCCATTTTCAAAAGCACCGTTAAAAAACATCTTATCTCACTTACGCACCCAACCGGTAGTTAACCATACGAAAACTACTTTATCTTGCACATATCCACAGCAAAATACACTTATTGATATCTGTGATTCTCTTTAATTTGCACATTACTAACCACAGCAAAATACACTTATTGATATCTGTGATTCCCCTTAATTTGCACAGTTCTAACCAAAATTCTAATACAATTATTGCTCCATAATACTTAAGCTAGTCATAAGTTTGCCTAAGATACTCCAATATAGAAACTACATTATGCCAATATATCACCTTTATCATTAATATATAAACTAATTGCTAACTTTTTATACTAATTGTTAAATTCTCAATGTTTAAATTCCAGTACCTAAATTTTGTAAACCTAACCTAACCTTACAATCTGTATATCCATTGTATAGCTATTGAGTAAGACCTATCATAAGACTGCCTAAAAAGCCTAGGCATACCTAGGCATATTATTGGCCATCTTGTAATATCAACTTTAATGTATAACTATAAGTACCCCCCACCTTGTATTACATGAAAAGGAGGAGAAGATGCAAACTAGAAAGAGAGAGGCGCTCCCTATACAGGCGAAGGCAAAGAATAACGGAGCGGCTACAGGAGGCCAATATCTCTGAAATACGTAGGGAGACACTAGTCAGAGAAATAGCAAACATTGAATTAAAACTAAAGGAATCTTACAGGAATCAAGAGACACGGGAAGAACAAAAAGCCATAAATGAAATTGAAAGAAACCCAAAGTATTTCTTTTCCTATGCAAAATCAAAGTCGAGAACAACAACCAGTATTGGGCCCCTACTTAAACGGGATGGGTCCTACACAGATGACAGCAAGGAAATGAGTGAGTTACTTAAGTCCCAGTATGACTCAGTTTTTAGTGAGCCACTAACCAGACTGAAAATCGAAAACCTAAATGAATTTTTTATGAGAGTGCCACAGAATTTGACAGACGCATGCCTTTCTGACATCACCACGACGCCAAATGACTTCGAAAAGGCAATAAATGACATGCCCATGCACTCCGCTCCAGGC
The DNA here is from genome assembly GCA_009830355.1 of Cherax destructor. Lineage (NCBI taxonomy): Eukaryota > Metazoa > Arthropoda > Malacostraca > Decapoda > Parastacidae > Cherax > Cherax destructor. The sequence continues at coordinate 124,403 of WNWK01003112.1, read as the reverse complement.
CCAGACTCATGGAACTCCGTGTTCATCAAGAACTGCAAGAAGCCCCTATCACATGCTTTTAACATCTTATGGAGAGGAAGCATGGACACTGGGATCGTCCCGCAGCTACTAAAAACAACAGACATAGCCCCGCTCCACAAAGGGGGCAGTAAAGCAATAGCAAAGAACTACAGACCAATTGCGCTAACGTCCCATATCATAAAAATCTTCGAAAGGGTTCTAAGAAGCAAGATCGCCACCCATCTTGATACCCATCAATTGCACAACCCAGGACAGCATGGGTTTAGAGCAGGCCGCTCCTGTCTGTCCCAACTACTGGACCACTACGACAAGGTCCTGGATGCTCTAGAAGATAAACAGAATGCAGATGTTATATACACAGATTTTGCAAAAGCCTTTGACAAGTGTGACCATGGTGTAATAGCACACAAAATGCGTGATAAAGGAATAACAGGAAAAGTTGGTAGATGGATCTATAATTTCCTAACATGTAGAACACAAAGAGTAGTAGTCAACAGAGTATAGTCTGAGGCAGATACTGTGAAAAGCTCTGTTCCACAAGGCACAGTACTTGCTCCCATCCTATTCCTCATCCTCATATCAGATATTGACAGGGATATAAGCCACAGTGCTGTGTCTTCCTTTGCAGATGACACCCGAATCTGACAGTGTCCACCGTTGAAGACACGGCTAGACTCCAAGCAGACATAAACCAAATCTTTAAATGGGCTGCAGAAAACAATATGAAGTTCAATGATGAGAAATTTCAATTACTCAGATACGGAAAACGTGAAGAAATTAAAATCTCTTCGAGTACAAAACTAATTCCAACCACACAATAGAGCGAAAACTAATGTCAAAGACCTGGGAGTGATCATGTCAGAGGATCTCACCTTCAAGGACCATAACAAAGTAGCAATTGCATCTGCTCGAAAAATGACAGGATGGATAATGAGAACCTTCAAAACCAGGGATGCCAAGCCCATGTTGACACTTTACAGATCGCTTGTTCTATCTAGGCTAGAATATTGCTGCACACTAACGGCACCTTTCAAGGCGGGTGAAATTGCTGACCTTGAAAATGTGCAGAGAACCTTCACCGCACGCATAAGTGTGATAAACCACCTCAACTACTGGGAACGCTTGAAGTTCCTAAACCTGTACTCTCTAGAACGCAGGCGGGAGAGATACATTATTATATACACATGGAAAATTCTTGAGGGCTTAGTACCAAACTTGCACACAAAAATCACTCCCTACGAAAGCAAAAGACTCGGCAGGCGATGTAACATCCCCCCAATGAAGAGCAGGGGTGCCACTAGCACGTTGAGGGACAACACAATAAGTGTCAAGGGCCCAAGATTGTTCAACTGCCTCCCAGCATACATCAGGGGGATTACCAGCAAATCCCTGGCTGTCTTCAAGCAGGCACTGGACAGGCACCTAAAGTCGGTACCTGACCAGCCAGGCTGTGGTTCGTACGTTGGACTGCGTGCGGCCAGCAGTAACAGCCTGGTTGATCAGGCTCTGGTCCAACAGGAGGCCTGGTCACGGACCGGGCCGCGGGGGCGTTGACCCCTGGAATTCTCTCCAGGTAGACTCCAGGTAGACAGTAGACCGTCGTTTAACATGGTAGTTAGGTTCCTGAAAACGCTGTGTTAGACAAACTGAGAAACTTATGGGAAAATAGGGTTACATTCCTAGGTGCTCAAAAAAGCCAAACAACTTTCTTTTAGACCTCCAGATCTTACAAAAATAAAAGGAATATGTAATTGTAGTTCATTGTCGTTATGTATTATGTTGTTGTTACTGCTTTAGACTACAAATGCAACAGAAATAATAGTATTTCTTACCTTAAATTGTGGGTGCTGGTGTTTGTGGATGATTGTGAAGATAGTGGAGAGTTATGTTGTGGCCCTACTGGGCTGAGGTGGATAGTAGAGGTTCTGGTACTGAAGTCGATGGTTGTACTGGAATGTGCGTAAATTCTGTAATGGATTTCTGTTTTATTTTAATCTACAGTACATTATACAACTGGCGTAGCATCGCTGTTAGCACAGTTCAGGTCCCTTCAGCGAAAAGTTACCTTAGTAATTCAGTGTCAGTCGTAAATATTCAGTCAACAGTAAGTCATTCAGGGTACATTCATATCAGTCGTAAATCAAGTCTAGCCATTTAAGTTATTCAGTAAGTCAAAGTATCAGTCAAGTCAAATTACAGTCAAGTCAGTAAGTTATTCAGTCAAGTCAGTAAGTTATTCAGTCAAGTCAGTAAGTTATTCAGTCAAGTCAGTAAGTTATTCAGTCAAGTCAGTAAGTTATTCAGTCAAGTCAGGATGGTGGTGGGGTGAGGATGGCGGGGGATGGCGGTAGGTCTTCCCTGTTGACTCAGTGGTGTAACAGGGCGACCGCGCGCTCAAAATGTTTTCCTCCAACAACCGTGTTAAATTAATTTTACATGTTAAACAAAAAGTTGCCACAATTCTTCAAACGTGCTATAACCAAAACATGTTAAACGACGTCCTATTGTATTCAATATTACTGCCAGCTATAACTAATGTTAGCATTCATCATCCTTTAAATTATCTTCAGATCTTAAAATTGTGTTTCTTAACGCTGGTCTTAATTAAGACAGACTAAAATTCAACGATAATAACAATACATGTATAGAAAAAATATTGTACGGGAGGTTAGAATTAATGCAGAGAGTGGATTAAGTTGATCAAGAAAGTCACACGAAAATCACTCCCCATGAAAGCAAAAGACTCGGCAGGAGATGCAACATTCCCCGATGAAAAGCAGGGGCGCCACGAGTACACTGAGAGACAACACTGTTGTCAGTATGCCTCCCAGCATACAAAAGGAGGATTGCCAATAGACCCCTGGCTGACTTCAAGAAGGCGATGGACAGGCACCTAAAGTCAGTACCTGACCAGCTGGGCTGTGGTTCGTACGTGAGTTTGCGTGTGGCCAACAGTAACAGCCTGGTTGATCAGACCCTGATCCACCACGAGCGTTGACCCCCGAAACCCCCTCCAGGTATACTCCAGGTATAGGGAAGAAAATGGCTATTACGGAGGTACATCACAGTACACTTGTACCACTGAGCTAGTACACAGGTACTTGAGGTCTTCTTCAGTAGATATTTCAGATCTTTTATCTGTGGCTGCTTCTAAACTACAGTTTATCCTGACGTTAACTTCACCAGCACATTACATTATATTTGTATACAAGATCTATGGCTGGGGGTAAACGTGTCTATATTCGCTCACCCAGGCAATACAATTGTAAACAAGCTATCTGAACAATGCAGAATAAGCCACATGTGGATGGAAATCTTTAGCTCTAAATATTTCTTACTCTCGTGCGTCGTCAGGAGCTATGCAATGTTGCAAGACAGCAACAGATAGGAGGGGAAATTCGCTGAGGTTGGTGGGATGTATGTATTTGTATATGCATGTTTATATATATATATATGTGTGCGTGTGTATGTATGTCAGTAACAAGAAACAGACGCAACATTTGGGTATCTCTATTCTGGAAATGTTTCGCCAGCCAGTGGCTTCTTCAGTCAGATACAGAAAAGAGCGGTGGAAGATGAGGAATTTTGAGGCAATCGGTCCCTCAGCCTGGAGTCGGTGTGTTGAGTCCATCAGTCTTGATGGTTCCTGGTACGAAGCACAGGTGTCAGTCTTGATGGTTCCTGGTACGAAGCACAGGTGTCAGTCTTGATGGTTCCTGGTACGAAGCACAGGTGTCAGTCTTGATGGTTCCTGGTACGAAGCACAGGTGTCAGTCTTGATGGTTCCTGGTACGAAGCACATGTTTCAGTCTTGATGGCTCCTGGTACGAAGCACATGTGTCAGTCTTGATGGTTCCTGGTACGAAGCACATGTGTCAGTCTTGATGGCTCCTGGTACGAAGCACAGGTGTCAGTCGACCTGTGTTATGGACACCAGTACAGCTGCATGCATCTTGTAAGTCCAATTCATTTACAGCCTCCTTAAACTGAGGCCAATCTGCCAGTGAGGACTGCGGCGGGCAGACCTCCTGCTGCATGACGCAACACAAAGAAATGTTAGTTTGCATGACTATCAACCACCTCCCAGGAGAGGTTCAACATGACACCAGTAGAGCAGATACCAATATCTCTGGCAGAATATATATTATTAAGCATGATGTTTAGGGCCGCCTCCCCAGTATTTACAACATGGAATAAAATCCTCTTGTGACAAAGAAGTCTTCCCCTGGCGGCCTTTCAGGTCACTATGTAATGAAAGAGCAAAGACAATAAGGATCGGCTCAAGCTCACGATCTACGACAAATACACACTGCATGTATAGCATCTCCTTTCCTATCTAGAGGATATACTAGTGAACGAAAGAAATGTGTTAGACAAGTTTTTGTTGGAATGACGTTTCTCTCTGCAACTCGTCCTTTCACTTGCGAGACTCAGACTGGTGGTAGAAACATAGTGATGAGACGATGCAACTGCCAGGAAATCTTCCTGCTGTGTCAGGAGGCTGGACACCAGCAGTTTTCTTTAGAGGAAATTGCTCTGACCCCCAGCGTCTCCGGCAGGCAAGTACAGTGCAATTTGGGAAATGTCACTGAGCAGTTAAAGCTGTTTGTAGTTTACTCTTGACTCACGGTATTTTCAGTGTCGTAAACCTCTACTTGTAGTAGGGTGAGTGAGTTCCCTGGTCAGGGTCATTTCCAGGGTCATCAAGTCCTAGGTGCTTGTTAACACTCTGGGAAGCCTGGAAGTTCTAGACTGACGAGGCTTCAGGGATTCAGGAGTAGGAGGGTTTTCATTGATTCTGTTACGCCTCTTTAAGTGAACCACCCTGCTAATGCTAGCCTAAAGGTGACATGGCGGCAGAGGTCAGATCTACAGATGACGCTGACTAAACAGTAACTGGTGCCACTCTCTGTAGTACTGACAGGACGCGACACAGTAAGTGCCTACGGAATCACAAGGCGCTGAAAGCTTCACTTTGTGAGGTGGAGAGAAACTAGCAACTTCCTGGTGAAACACAGTTTCTGTGGGATGGACCCAGCGACCAGAGGACGGACTGTCGACAGTAACAACAGACTTTCAGTGTGAGTAGAAACGGAAGAACCTGAAGCGTAGAAGTTGCAGAAGCTCTTGAGTAGCAACATGTCAGCCGAGCTGACTGTTGACAGAATATACAGAGCAAACAGAGGCACGTATACGACTTCCCAAGGTAGAGAAATTAAGAGAGTGCTTTCTGGCCTCGGCAAAGTTCACTCTCACGACTGTACAAAAAAAAATACTTCTCAAATAAGCTACTATCGCATCCCATGACGCTGGATGATATCCGTGACAGCCATACCCTTCTGTGTGACCTCGCAGGATACACCCTTCTGTGTGACCTCGCAGGATACACCCATCTGTGTGACCTCGCAGGAGGTCACACAGAAGGGTGTATCCTGTGTGACTTCACAGGATACACCTGGTTAACCCGTCTGCTGACGTCGACACAAGCGTCTTGCATGTCCATGTTGATGGTCAAGCGTCAAGAGCAGAGTGGGTCTCCACGTAAGAAGGCAAACATTTCTTAAATATCTCGACCCTCAAAAGCCCTTGTCTCTCCCACCTCCTCCAACATATTATCTTCAGAACACCACACGAGGACACGGGAGACCTCGTGTAACAAGGACAACACCTGAATCTCTAAGCTCGACGTCGAGCACACACTGAAGGGAAGAAACTCAACGAGGAAACACACTCGACTATGTGATTATTTTTGACTTCCACTCATCACTGAAACATAAGTTACTGATAGTTCAATGACTTAGTAAGATAACCATAATTTTTAAAGGGGTGGAGGACTCAGATGACCAAAAGCTCCAATGGCGGGACATAATATAACTAAGACCCGCGTCAGGAAACACTGACAAATCTTATCTAACCTAGTGACTTAAGAATCAACATATAATGTACACAGCATCACTTCAGTCGCCTCACCTTGGGGAAAAAACTCAGGATTTCTACTGTGCCACACGCTGAGGGAGAGAGTGATGCCTGGCTCAGTAATGGCTTCCAACCTGCCGTTTTCATTTCTCTTATGACACGAGAAGACTTCATCTGATCGCCTTCAGATGTTCAAAGCTGGTGCACGGTAACCAGGCCCAGATTCTATGAACAACTGGCATGTGCAGGTGACCCATGACCAGAGTTGTTGATCTCACTCCCAGCATCCTGGAATGACTGGGATAACTTGCAAAATCCTCAGTGGTTGGCCTTCAGACATTCACTAAAGTTGCCTCTTAGTTTTACGACAGTGGAAGTGAAATACAAATGTATCGGCGAACATCTGCCAATTTATTATGTAAAACAGTGAAATTTACATTCCCATGCCCAGGATAGTACCCGGGATAGTGCCCAGGATGGTACCCGGGATAATTCCCAGGATAGTGCCCAGAATAATACCCAGGATAGTAATCAGGATAGTACCCGGTATAATACCCAGGATAGTACCCAGGATAATAACCAGGATAGTACCCCAGATAATACCCAGGATAGTGCCTGAGACAGTACCACGGATAATACCCAGTATAATGCCCAGGATAATACCCAGGATAGTGACTGGGATAGTACCGAGGATAATACCCAGGATAGTATCCGAGGTAATACCCAGGAGAGTACCCAGGATAGTACCTGAGATAATACTCAGGATAGTACGCAGGAGAGTACCCGGGATAATACCCAGGATAATACCCAGGATAATACCCAGGATAGTATCCAGGATAATACCCAGGATAGTACCCGAGATAATACCCAGGATAGTACCCAGGATAATACCCAGGAGAGTGCCCAGGATAGTACCCGGGATAATACCCAGGATAGTACCCAGGATAGTACCCGAGATAATACCCAGGATAGTACTCAGGATAGTACCCCGGATAATACCAAAGATAGTGCCCAGGATAGTACCCGAGATAATACCAGGATAGTACCCTGGATAATACCCAGGATAGTACCCAGGATAGTACCCGGGATAATACCCAGGATATTATTCAGGATAGTACCCGGGATAATACCCAGGATAGTACCCAGGATAATACCCAGGATAATACCCAGGATAGTATCCAAGATAATACCCAGGATAGTGCCCAGGATTGTAGCAGGATAGTGTCCGGGATAGTGCCCAGGATAGTGCCCATTAAGGTCAGTTAAAGAAGGTTGTTGTTAACACAGTGTAACTCACATAATGTGAGCAAAGCTCACACCTCTACAACAACAATTATGGACAAGGTAGATTATAGTGGAAAAATGAACGTGTTATTAGAATACAGGGGTACTTAGGTGCCTCTTAAGTTGCCTTCATCTCCTCACAGGACACTTCTCAACTCCGGGACTAAGTCTCGTTGGGTAAGTTGTAATGTCAGTTGCTTCTCTCATGCGAGAATTTCTGAGTGCCTCGTCCAACTGACTTCAATCCATCAATTCTGATTAACGTGACAATGCTGCTTCCGAGCGGCTTGAAACTTGATGTGCTTGTGTGTTTTAGGTTATTGGTCTCTCTGGGATAACCAGAAAACGCCTCTTCAGTTTAGCTTAATGGCTGATGTTCCTTAGTGGAAGGTTTTCAATTGGATTTGTGTTGTTTAAGGTCATAATTTGTCATTTTTACTGAAATCGGATATTTTTTTTAGCTTCCATGTGATGACTTGTGATTGTCTCCTCTGATTCAGTTCAAACCTTCAACACTAATATTTAAAGGCGTCATTAACTCATGCTGCACTCTGCACTATTCCTTTCGCCTGCGTTGAGGTAGAGGGGACTGGTGTTATGCAACTCTCGTGTACTGCCGTGTACTCCCTTGTGCTCCAGTGTACTTCCCTTGTACCGCCGTGTACTGCTTTGTACTCTGGTGTACTCTGTGTACTGCCACGGGAAGTACATGGGATAATAGGAATTAAGCTCCACAATGGCTCTTGTTCCCAGGAAGTGGAGTCGCCTTAGCCTCGACTCAACCCTAACATCTACTTGTCATCTCCAAGGCTCTGTAAGACCCCTACTGTTTTAGCGCTTCCCTCTTAATATTTCAAATAAGTGCTGACAGAACATTGATGGATATGTGTGACGTGTGTCTGTATTCTCAGAGTAAGTAAGTAAGTTAATTCAGGTATACACAAATACAGTTACATTATCATACATAGCAGCATGTGTGAAGATTACCCGAGATGACCCGAAGAAGTCAGTGACTTATTTCCATTGTGGTCCTATACTTATTTCCATTGAAGACAGTTTTCTGCTCTTCTCAGCGGGTTTTCTGCTCTTCTCAGCGGGTTTTCAGCTGCTCTCAGCGGGTTTTCTGCTCTTCTCAGCGGGTTTTCAGCTGCTCTCAGCGGGTTTTCTGCTCTTCTCAGCGGGTTTTCAGCTGCTCTCAGCGGGTTTTTAGTGACTGTCATCTGCTCTACTCAATATGTGTTCTGGGATAAATTAAGACAGTTGATCTGAGGTGAGGTTATCACTACCCGGTTATCACCCAGATGCTGCGACTACTGTCTACCTCCTTCAAGACTACTGTCTACCTCCTTCAAGACTACTGTCTACCTCCTTCAAGACTACTGTCTACCTCCTTCAACACTACTGTCTACCTCCTTCAAGACTACTGTCTACCTCCTTCAAGACAACTGTCTACCTCCTTCAAGACTACTGTCTACCTCCTTCAAGACTACTGTCTACCTCCTTCAAGACTACTGTCTACCTCCTTCAAGACTACTGTCTACCTCCTTCAAGACTACTGTCTACCTCCTCCTTCAAGACTACTGTCTACCTCCTCCTTCAAGACTACTGTCTACCTCCTCCTTCAAGACTACTGTCTACCTCCTCCTTCAAGACTACTGTCTACCTCCTCCTTCAAGACTACTGTCTACCTCCTCCTTCAAGACTACTGTCTACCTCCTCCTTCACTCAGACTACTGTCTACCTCCTCCTTTCAAGACTACTGTCTACCTCCCCCCTTCAAGACTACTGTCTACCTCCTCCTTCAAGACTACTGTCCTCCTCCTCCTTCAAGACTACTGTCTACCTCCTCCTCCTTCAAGACTACTGTCTACCTCCTCCTCCTTCAAGACTACTGTCTACCTCCTCCTTCAAGACTACTGTCTACCTCCTCCTTCAAGACTACTGTCTACCCCCTTTCACTCTCAAGACTACTGTCTACCTCATATCCTGCTGTAAGGTTGACTGGGATGGTCTATCCTCCCCTGTTAAGACCCATACATGTGCTACGTCTCCTACCTTCAAGACTACTGTCTACCTCCTCCTTCAAGACTACTGTCTACCCCTCCCCTTCAAGACTACTGTCTACACCTACCTCCTTCAAGACTACTGTCTACCTCCCCTTCAAGACTACTGTCCACCTCCTTCTTCAAGTAGTCACCTCCTAAGACTACGTCACTACCTCTTAAGACTTGTTCAGACTATGTCACCCCTTTGTATGTCACCTCCTCAAGCACCACTCCTTCGTAGTCACCCCTCCTGGTTGAGTAGTCACCTCCTCCTTCAATGGTTGTCTATTAGTATCACACCCTACCCATGGTGTGGATAGTACACCTACCCATGGTGTGGGTGGTGTCATACCTTGCCCATGGTGTGGGTGTGTAGTCACACCTACCCATGGTGTGGGTGGAGTCACCACCATACCCAATGGTGTGGGTGGTAGTCACACCTACCCATGGTGTGGGTGGTAGTCACACACCTGTGTATCCCCATGGTGTGGGTGGTAGTCACACCTACCCATGGTGTGGTGGTAGTCACCTACCCATGGTGTGGGTGGTGTCACACCTACCCATGGTGTGGGTGTAGTCACTACTGTCACTCACCCATGGTGTGGGTGGTAGTCACACCTACCCATGGTGTGGGTGGTAGTCACACCCTACCCTCATGGTGTGGGTGTACCCAAGTACCAAATGCACCCTACCCATGGTGTGGGTGGTAGTCACACCTCCCATTGTGGGTGTAGTCACCTACCCATGGTGTGGGTGTAGTCACACCCTACCCATGGTGTGGGTGGTAGTCACACCCCTGACCCTACCTGGTGTGGGTGGTAGTCACACCCTACCCATGGTGTGGGTCACCCCTCCCAGGTAGTCACACCCTACCCATGGTGTGGGTGGTAGTCACACCTCCGTGCTCCCATGGTGTGGGTGGTAGTCACACCCTACCCATGGTGTGGGTGGTAGTCACACCCTACCCATGGTGTGGGTGGTAGTCACTACCCTACCCATGGTGTGGGTGGTAGTCACACCCTACCCATGGTGTGGGTGGTAGTCACACCTACCCATGGTGTGGGTGGTAGTCACACCCTACCCATGGTGTGGGTGGTAGTCACACCTACCCATGTGTGGTGGTATCACACCTACCCATGGTGTGGGTGGTAGTCACACCCTACCCATGGTGTGGGTGGTAGTACCTACCCATGGTGGGGTGTAGTCACACCCTACCCAGGTGGGTGTAGTCACACCTACCCATGGTGTGGGTGGTGTCACCTACCCATGGTGTGGTGGTCGGTGTGTCACACCCTCCCATTTGGGTAGTCACCCTACCTTTTTCCCATGGTGTGGGTGGTAGTCACACCCTACCCATTGTGTTAGACTCCCTGTTCCCCTCCCTTGGGACTCCCTGTTTTCCCCTCCCAGGTGGGGTGTATCCCCTCCTTGGGTGTGTCACCCTCCCAGGGTATCCCCCATTTTTCACCCCTCCCTTGGTGTGTCACCCCTCCTTGGTGACCTCTTGTAGTCACACCCTCCTTGAGCACCCTACCCCTGTTGTGTGTCACCCCTCCCTTTGGGGGTAGTCACCCCTACCCAGGTTGTCACCCTCCTTTGGTAGTCACCCCTCCTGGTGGGGGGTAGTCACCCCTCCCTGTGGGGTGTGTCACCTCCTTTTAAACTACTGTCACCCCTACCCCCTGTTGGGTTAGTCACACCTACCATGGTGTGGGGGTCCACCTCCCTTGGGGTAGTCACCCTACCTGGTGTGGGTAGTCATCAGGTGGTAGTACACCTACCCATGGTGTGGGTGGAGTCACACCTACCCATGGTGTGGTGGTAGTCACCCTCCCATGGTGTGGGTGGTAGTCACACCTACCCATGGTGTGGGTGGTAGTCACACCTACCCATGGTGTGGGTGGTGTACACCTACCCATGGTGTGGTGGTAGTCCACCTACCCATGGTGTGGTGGTGTCACACCTACCCATGGTGTGGGTGGTAGTCACACCTACCCATGGTGTGGTGGTAGTCACCCTACTGGTGGTGGTAGTCACACCTACCCATGGTGTGGGTGGTAGTCACACCTACCCATGGTGTGGGTGGAGTCACACCTACCCATGGTGTGGGTGGTAGTCACACCTACCCATGGTGTGGGTGGTAGTCACACCTACCCATGGTGTGGGTGGTAGTCACACCCTACCCATGGTGTGGTGGTGTCACACCTACCCATGGTGTGGGTGGTCAACCAGGGTGTGCACCCTACCCATGGTGTGGGTGGTAGTCACACCTACCCATGGTGTGGTGGTAGTCACACCTACCCATGGTGTGGTGGTAGTCACACCCTACCCATGGTGTGGGTGGTAGTCACACCCTACCCATGGTGTGGGTGGTAGTCACACCTACCATGGTGTGGGTGGTAGTCACACCCTACCCATGGTGTGGGTGGTAGTCACACCCTACCCATGGTGTGGGTGGTAGTCACACCCTACCCATGGTGTGGGTGGTAGTCACACCCTACCCATGGTGTGGGTGGAGCATAAGTCACACCCTACCCATGGTGTGGGTGGTAGTCACACCCTACCCATGGTGTGGGTGGTAGTCACACCCTACCCATGGTGTGGGTGGTAGTCACACCCTACCCATGGTGTGGGTGGTAGTCACACCCTACCCATGGTGTGGGTGGTAGTCACACCCTACCCATGGTGTGGGTGGTAGTCACACCCTACCCATGGTGTGGGTGGTAGTCACACCCTACCCATGGTGTGGGTGGTCACACGAACACACCAGAGATGTGGCACAGCAACAAGGGGTCACAAAGACTCAATCACAGGGATGTTAGGAAGTATTTGTTCAGTCATAGAGTTGTCTGGAAGTGGAATAGTCTGGAGAGTGATGTAGTGGATAGCTTTAAGAAGAGGTATGATAAAGCTCATGGAGCAGGAAGAGTGACCTAGTAGCGATCAGTGAAGAGGCGGGGCCAGGAGCTATGACTCGACCCCTGCAACCACAATTAGCCGAGTACGTATACACACACACACACACACACACACGTTGGTATATTCGACATTTCTTGAGCATTTCTGAGTTGTCTCTGAATTCACTAATGTGTCAGAGTGACGCAAGTGACTCACGAAGACGCAATAATACGATCACAAACAAGGGAACGAATGTTGGATGAAAACCCCTGGCCCGGTGGTGAACGCACTCGTCTGTGAGGTTCAGGACTCGCTAGCCATGGATTCAACCCCGCGTCTGTTCCGTGATTGTTTTGCAACTTCCTGCCGGAGGGGAGAGAGATGCGAACCCACAAATAAGAGCAACAGGTTCGTCCGCTTTACTATGCAAGAAGCCATTGCAGGAGCCATGCAACGAGACTGTCATGTCTACACCAGACCTCACTCTCACAGTAAATGTATACGTAATTATCTCTTTCTCTCTCTCCCAATCATTCCCTCTTTTTCTCTCCCTCTCCTTCCCTCTCTTTCTCTCCCTCTCCTTCCCATTTAGTCAAATAAATGTGTCAGAATAAGGGGTTCTTCATCCAAGGAACTGAGGCGACAGAGACAGGTTCACCAGGGGAATGCTGAACAACAACTCCAGGTAAATTCCACCAAGTGCAAAGTCATGAAGATTAGAGAAGGGCAAAGAACACTGCAGACGGAGTACAGTCTACAAACCTTACTCAAAAAAAAGGATCTTGGGGTGAGTATAACACCGAGCACATCTCCTGAGGCGCACATCAACCAAATAACTGCGGCAGCATATGGGCGCCTAGCAAACCTAAGAACAGCATTCCGACATCTCAATAAGGAATCGTTCAGGGCCCTGTACACCGTGTATGTCAGGCCTATATTGGAGTATGCAGCACCAGTCTGGAACCCACACCCAGCCAAGCACGTAAGGAAAGAGAAAGTGCAAAGGTTTGCAACATGACTAGTCTCGGAGCTAAGGGGTATGTCCTACGAGGAGAGGTTAAGGGAAATCGACCCAACGACACTTGAGGACAGGAGAGATAGAAGAAATATGATAACGACATATAAAATACTGAGAGGAATCGACAAAGTGGACAGAGACAGGATGTTCCAGAGATGGGACACAGCAACAAGGGGTCACAGTTGGAAGTTGAAGACTCAGATGAATCACAGAGATGTTAGGAAGTGGAATAGTCTGGGAAGTGATGTAGTGAAGGCAAGATCCATACATAGCTTTAAGAAGAGGTATGATAAAGCTCATGGAGCAGGAAGAGTGACCTAGTAGCGGCCAGTGAAGAGGCGAAGCCAGGAGCTGTGACTCGACCCCTGCAACCACAACTACGTGAGTACACACACAAAAGAGCAACACTTAAAATAACCACAGGCGTAGCCACTCTGCCCTAGGTTGTCAACCCAGAGTGGATACAACAGTCTTGGCGTTGAAGAACACTGTTGTTACTTATATCAAGATTTACAAGACGAGGGCGAGAAAGAGAGAGAAATAGAGATAGATACAGATACAGATAGATACAGATAGAGATATATACAGATAGAGATATATACAGATAGAGTATAACAGATGAGTATTACATAGATTTACAGATAATATAGAGATAGATGATAAGATCAGATAGATATCAGATAAGATAATAGTACAGATGAGATAGATACAGATAGAGATAGATACAGATAGATAGATCAGATGGATGACAGATGAGATAGATGATAGAGATGATACAGATAGAGATAGATAAGATGAGTAGATACAGATAGAGATGTACAGATAGAGATAGATACAGATAGAGAAGTACAATAGAGTTATGATGTAGATAGATGTATTACAGATAAGATGATATTCAGATAGAGATATTAAGATACAGATAGAGATAGATACAGATAGAGATAGATACAGATAGAGATAGATACAGATAGAGATAGATACAGATAGAGATAGATACAGATAGAGATAGATACAGATAGAGATAGATACAGATAGAGATAGATACAGATACAGATAGATACAGATACAGATAGATGATCAGATAGATACAGAGTACAGATAGTAGTACAGATACAGATGAGATACAGATAGAATAGATACAGATACTATGATAGGATATAGATACATAAAGATACAGATAGATAAGATACAGATAGAGATAGATACAGATAGAGATAGATACAGAGTACAGATAGATATAGATACAGATGAGATGATCAGATAAGATAGCAGATAGATACAGATACAGATAGATACAGATACAGATAGATACAGATACAGATAGATACAGATACAGATAGATACAGATACAGATAGATACAGATACAGATAGATACAGATACAGATAGATACAGATAGCAGATAGATATATACAGATACAGATAGATACAGATAGAGATAGATACAGATACAGATAGAGATAGATACAGATACAGATAGATACAGATACAGATAGAGATAGACACAGATAGAGATAGATACAGATACAGATAGATATAGATACAGATAGATATAGATACAGATACAGATAGATACAGATACAGATAGATACAGATACAGATAGATACAGATACAGATAGATACAGATAGAGATAGATACAGATAGATACAGATACAGATAGATACAGATACAGATAGATAGCAGATACAGATAAGATACAGATACAGATAGATACAGATAGCAGATAGATACAGATACAGATAGATACAGATACAGATAGATACAGATACAGATAGATACAGATACAGATAGATACAGATACAGATAGATACAGATACAGATAGATACAGATACAGATAGATACAGATACAGATAGATACAGATACAGATACAGATAGATACAGATAGATACAGATACAGATAGATACAGATACAGACAGATACAGATAGATCAGATACAGATAGATACAGATACAGATAGATACAGATACAGATAGATACAGATAATGATAGATACAGATACAGAAAAAGATACAGATACAGATAGATACAGATACAGACAGATACAGATAGATACAGATACAGATAGATACAGATAGATACAGATACAGATAGATACAGATACAGATAGATACAGATACAGATAGATACAGATACAGATAGATACAGATACAGATAGATACAGATACAGATAGATACAGATACAGATAGATACAGATACAGATAGATACAGATACAGATAGATACAGATACAGATAGATACAGATACAGATAGATACAGATACAGATAGATACAGATACAGATACAGATAGATACAGATACAGATAGATACAGATACAGATAGATACAGATACAGATAGATACAGATACAGATAGATACAGATACAGATAGATACAGATAGAGATAGATACAGATACAGATACAGATACAGATAGATACAGATACAGATACAGATAGATACAGATACAGATAGATACAGATACAGATATATACAGATACAGATAGATACAGATACAGATAGATACAGATACAGATAGAGATAGATACAGATAGATACAGATATAGATACAGATATAGATACAGATATAGATAAATACACTGGTGTCTGCAGGCAACACTCATGGTTTACACTGGTGTCTGCAGGCAGCACTCATGGTTTACACTGGTGTCTGCAGGCAACACTCATGGTTTACACTGATGTCTGCAGGCAACACTCATGGTTTACACTGGTGTCTGCAGGCAGCACTCATGGTTTACACTGGTGTCTGCAGGCAGCACTCACGCTTTACACTGGTGTCTGCAGGCAGCACTCACGGTTTACACTGGTGTCTGCAGGCAGCACTCACGGTTTACACTGATGTCTGCAGGCAGCACTCATGGTATACACTGGTGTCTGCAGGCAGCACTCATGGTATACACTGGTGTCTGCAGGCAGCACTCATGGTTTACACTGGTGTCTGCAGGCAACACTCATGGTTTACACTGGTGTCCGCAGGCAACACTCATGGTTTACACTGGTGTCTGCAGGCAGCACTCATGGTTTACACTGATGTCTGCAGGCAGCACTCATGGTATACACTGGTGTCTGCAGGCAACACATGGTTTACACTGATGTCTGCAGGCAGCACTCATGGTTTACACTGATGTCTGCAGGCAGCACTCATGGTTTACACTGGTGTCTGCAGGCAGCACTCATGGTTTACACTGGTGTCTGCAGGCAACACTCATGGTTTACACTGGTGTCTGCAGGCAACACTCATGGTTTACACTGGTGTCTGCAGGCAACACTCATGGTTTACACTGGTGTCTGCAGGCAACACTCATGGTTTACACTGGTGTCTGCAGGCAACACTCATGGTTTACACTGGTGTCTGCAGGCAACACTCATGGTTTACACTGGTGTCTGCAGGCACACTCATGGTTTACACTGGTGTCTGCAGGCAACACTCATGGTTTACACTGGTGTCTGCAGGCAACACTCATGGTATACACTGGTGTCTGCAGGCAACACTCATTGTTTACACTGGTGTCTGCAGGCAACACTCATTGTTTACACTGGTGTCTGCAGGCAACACTCATTGTTTACACTGGTGTCTGCAGGCAACACTCATGGTATACACTGGTGTCTGCAGGCAACACTCATGGTATACACTGGTGTCTGCAGGCAACACTCATGGTATACACTGGTGTCTGCAGGCAACACTCATGGTTTACACTGGTGTCTGCAGGCAACACTCATGGTTTACACTGGTGTCTGCAGGCAACACATGGTATACACTGGTGTCTGCAGGCAACACTCATGGTTTACACTGGTGTCTGCAGGCAACACATGGTTTACACTGGTGTCTGCGCAGCACTCATGTTACACTGATGTCTGCAGGGCACTCATGGTTACACTGGTGTCTGCAGGCAACACTCATGGTTTACACTGGTGTCTGCAGGCAACACTCATGGTTTACACTGGTGTCTGCAGGCAACACTCATGGTTTACACTGGTGTCTGCAGGCAACACTCATGGTTTACACTGGTGTCTGCAGGCAACACTCATGGTTTACACTGGTGTCTGCAGGCAACACTCATGGTTTACACTGGTGTCTGCAGGCAACACTCATGGTTTACACTGGTGTCTGCAGGCAACACTCATGGTTTACACTGGTGTCTGCAGGCAACACTCATGGTTTACACTGGTGTCTGCAGGCCACTCCTGGTTTACACTGGTGTCTGCAGGCAACACTCATGGTTTACACTGGTGTCTGCAGGCAACACTCATGGTTTACACTTGTGTCTGCAGGCAACACTCATGGTTTACACTGGTGTCTGCAGGCAACACTCATGGTTTACACTGGTGTCTGCAGGCAACACTCATGGTTTACACTGGTGTCTGCAGGCAACACATGGCATACACTGGTGTCTGCAGGCAACACATGGCATACAGTGGTGTCTGCAGGCAACACATGGTATACACTGGTGTCTGCAAGCAACACATGGCATACACTGGTGTCTGCAGGCAACACATGGTATACACTGGTGTCTGCAGGCAACACATGGCATACACTGGTGTCTGCAGGCAACACATGGCTTACACTGGTGTCTGCAGGCAACACATGGCATACACTGGTGTCTGCAGGCAACACAGCTAAGTGTTAATGCAGCCATGGTGCAGCTCAGAGCTGGTGTTGGTGGAACAGTTGCTAGTAAATGGGAGGTTATCACGTTTGATCCAAAGAGAAGAGTAGCAGCTCCAATTCTTGGATCAAGAGCCCTTCACCAGAGTAATACAAACCCACCATGAAGGTTAGCCTCTCACGAAATACATTAACATTTAATAAAAATTTAATAAAGATTTTATTTAAATACTGTAAATGATTTATTGATTTTTAACATAGTTTACTTGTTTTATGTTATCTTATGTATAGTTTTATGTAGTTTTATTAGTAATTGTTATTTGTAACCATATTTACTGCTTGTTTCTTGGTTCCTTGTTTATTGACATCAGAGCTAAGTAACCTTCAGTAAGTAAGTTTATTCAGGTATACACAAATACAGTTACATAGATTATCATACATATCAGCATATGTGTAGAAAACCAAGCCCCAAAGATGTGCAAATTTTACATTAAACACTCAGAAAATAGATTAAATCTGAGGGAATATATTATATTCCACTTATTTCTGCAGGACATCCAGGCGAGAGTTGGTCCAGGTGCCTCGCAGTGCTGCAGGTGCAAGAGTTGTGTCCAAGCAGTGAGTATTGTGATCTACCTACTGTGTCTACACAGTGTGAAGCATCAGTACACTCTGGCTATTGTACTTGCTTAGTCTTCATTCTGTGGCATGCAAAGAGTATGTTACAATTTATTCGGCGTATGTACAGTACACTTCCATATAGGCTGTCTCCCAACCATCGAACCGAGTGCTAAGGGTTTAACGATTATTAGGGTACCCATCGTTAAATCAGTACCTTGGTTCATTGTCCAATCACAGGCAACCCCGCCAAGTGCTGAGGCGATGTGGTTCACTCGCAGTCAGCATTGGCCAGACTTGGCTACCAGCTGGTTGAGTACGGTGCTCTCTCTCTGGCTTTTGCTTTTGCCATTCTGTCACCGTCATGTGGTACACTTACTATTCAATCTCTGTACACAATGTTCATAAGTGTACATACAGTGGTACCCTGGATTTCGTACAGCTCCCAACTCAAACAATTATGTAAGTGTATTTTTTTAAGTGCTTTTGTAAGTGTATTTTTGGGGGTCTGAAACGAACTAATTTAATTTACATTCGTCCTTATGGGAACAAATTGGTTCGGTAACGGCACTCGAACAGCCTTCTGGAATGAATTATTGACGAAATCCAGGGTACCACTGTACCCCAGAAGGAAATAAAAGTTATAGTCTATCTGCTGAGTTTGTTTTGCTCCAAAACCCATTATGACCAGGTCACAGGCCATTCTTGCCTGTGTTCGTAATACACTCGTACTATCATGCAAGGCACAGAGTAGTATCTGCAAGCCTACCGAGGCTGCCAGAATACAGCTAGGAAGTGGTCAGGGAGAGGTGGGAATCTTCAGTCAATTAAGTGGAACTACTGAATCCTATACCCCTGGTTGTGACCACATGTTTGCCCTGCAGCTTCAACTGGGCGTCTTCCAGCAACAGTGAGACCTTATAGATACTATCCAGTGAATAGCAGCCTGCCCCACACCCCAGCCTCCTGTAAATCTCTGAAAGAGGATTTCAAGATGCTTAGCACTAATTTCTGGACTTGGAGAAACTATATTGGACTGGGTGCAACTAAATGAATGGTCACCTTTGCAAGCTGTTATTGTGGAAAGCATTACAGCTGAGTGAAGCTGTGTATGTATATCATATGAGGCATTGTGTCTCATGCTCCCAACACTGTCATCATGAGGAACAAGTTCTTCAGGTTAACATGGGAGTGTTGTAAAGTGATGAAAGCATTTGTGACTAGAAGCAGTGTGTCCATTCAGTGGTATATTTAGATGCCCCCACCTATGATAATGACATTGGCATACATGATGGGGCATAAAATTAGGATGGCTCTCAGTGATCCTGATACAAGAAATCTTTATAGATTATGACAGGAGAATGTTGAAAAACTGTTTAAAAAAGTATTGTGCATATGCTGTTAAGAGTGCCATGAACAGCAGTAAGCCTGCAGTGGTGGGCACTGTCCTGCCAGACAAGTAGTGTGGTGGTCTATGTTGCAAAGAAAAAGGTGGCTGGCACCATCAGCTATTTGGGTGATAAACTATGTGGCAACTGTGGCTGGATACTCAAACACCGTGGAGTGCTGCACCCACAGCCCTAAGGCGTGCATAGTGAGGTGCTGCGGGAAAGAGAAAAGGGTCCAGCATCCAGCACCTAAAAGAGAATGAAATGTGGTGCTACAGGAGAGCACTGAGGAGGATAGGACATTGAGAGCCACCATGAACAGCCTTCCATGCTTGATGGGAGTTGTAGGTAACCCCACCATTTCATCAGGACATTCAATATTGGCAATGATAGGTACAGGTGGTGAGGTGTGAGTGTGTGGCCCAGAACACTTGAGGATGCAGAGAATGTAAACACAGTGGTACCTCGAGTTACGAGCTTAATTCGTTCCAGACGAATATTCAAGTGCCGATACCGAAGGAATTTTTCCCATAAGAAATAATGAAAATTAGATTAATCCATTTCAGACCCCCAAAAATACACTTACAAAAGCACCTACAAAAATACACTTGCATAATTGGTGGAGTTGGGAGCTGCTCGTAAGTAGAGGTATCACTGTATACAACTACAAGTGAATTCCCACCTGTGACACATCTCAAAAGGCAAGATATAAGGGCGAGGCATACCACTGTCCTACAGCTGGATGACAGAGAATATATCTCCTTATAGAGAGGGTATATTCTCTCTTCCTGTCAATGGAGACCTGCAAAGATCTGGGTCTGGTAAACCAGAAAATTCCTTACCACATGGCCACTGTCTGCTACCCTGGGAGGGGGGAAGAGTGGAGTGGGTTATCCCCCCCTTCCCCCACAGTACCCTCAGAACTGAGGATGTGCCTAGGCTGCAAGAATGGCTTAGATGGTATTTCTCATATAAAACATTCAAAACCTCCTGGAGTTTACCTGGAGAGAGTTCCAGGGGTCAACGCCCCCGCGGCCCGGTCTGTGACCAGGCCACATGGTGGATCAGGGCCTGATCAACCAGGTTGTTACTGATGGTCGCACAAAGTCCAACGTATGAACCACAGCCTGGCTGGTCAGGTACCGACTTTAGGCACCTGTCCAGTGCCTGCTTGAAGACAGCCAGGGGTCTATTGGTAATCCTCCTTATGTATGCTGGGAGGCAGTTGAACAGTCCTCCTGCTGATGGTTAAGTAAGAACTCCACCACAGTCACCCAGCAAGTGAGTTTTATGACCTGTGCTGTTGGAGTATGAGCAAGGTAACATTTATGAGGGGATTCAGGGAAACTGGTTAGCCAGACTAGAGTCCTAGAGGTGAGAAGTACAGTGACTGCTTTCTGAGTGAGCAGTAGGGATGCTGCAGTTCAAATGGGCATCTGAGCTGTGATGTCAGCACGCTCCTGGGAAAACAATGATTGAATGAATGATGATGAAAGGGTTTCTTCTTTTTTTTGGGTCATACCTAGGTAGGAGACAACAGGTGTTAAGAAAATTACAGTAGATCAAAAGTTATTAGGACCTCCCATACACGCATGGGTACGTGCGTGTATGGGTACGTGCGTGTATGGGTACGTGCGTGTATGGGTACGTGCGTGTATGGGTACGTGCGTGTATGGGTACGTGCGTGTGCACATGGACGTGCGTGTGCACATGGACGTGCGTGTGCACATGGACGTGCGTGTGCACATGGACGTGCGTGTGCACATGGACGTGCGTGTGCACATGGACGTGCGTGTGCACATGGACGTGCGTGTGCACATGGACGTGCGTGTGCACATGGGCGTGCGTGTGCACATGGACGTGCGTGTGCACATGGACGTGCGTGTGCACATGCGTGCATTGCATGTTCACGTCCTCTTTCTTTGGTCCATTTTTAATGCACATTTCTTTTTAACATTTGTTGAGGTACTAATAATAATAATGTAAAAATGCTAGATAACCAATACTAGCTATTTAACCGATGATCAACTATATATAATTTATTGCTTCTTTATGTCACATTTTTCTTTGGTATATATATAGTGGTCCCTCGGTTTTCGCCGAAAATTCGTTCCAGAATGCTGCTCAAGTGCCATTACCGAACGAATTTACTTCCTTAAGAAATAATGTCACGTAGGTTAGTCTATTTCAGACCCCCAAAAATACACTTGCAACAGCACTTACGAAAATACACGAAAACCGAGGGACCACTGTATAATCATCTGGTAGAAATTGGTCAAGAAATTTAATGTATTTTCCTGTAGGTTAGAAAGATAAAAAAAAAATATCATTGTTTCTAGATAAACTTCATTGGTCTTTAGTGAACTATTATTTGGAATTTGCATAGTCAAAAAATGTAAAAAAAATTTTTTGAGTTGGTATGAAGTTTTTCTTAATATTGTTAATACTGTATCAAAATGCTCAAAATGACACATACTATGCAGTTTGCTGATGTTAAAATTTCAACCCATAATTCTCATAGTTTTATCCAGATATTTCTTCCACCTCTAATAATAGTCAATTTTAGCGTTAAACCCACAGTTGGTGCAATATGTTAGGCTGTTGAAAAGTCAGTGATCAAAGGTGGGACTGTCATTGAGGAGGTGTGACCTCTTATAGTATGTACCAAAATACACGTTTTATCATACTGCTTTAAAGTAGGTGTCAAGTACGAAAAAACACTTCCTTTTGTTTTAGAATATAAAATACTTTCTAAAATGAGAGATTGATAAACATTTCTGAAGTTGCACACCCAGGATATAAAAACACATTTGGAAAATAAACTCGCTTTGTTTTAGGTCTGCAAAACCCCCGTACAGAACCATAACCTAACCTATACCTGACAGCTGCATCAAATAACACAGAAAGTGACCTCACTTAAAATTATCTTTGAATTAAGCAAGTATTTTAAGACTCAGAATTTCATCTCATATATGGAAATATATTATAAATGGTCAGTTTTTTCAGGTGCATTTGTAAGTAAAATCAAAACAAAACTTTATATATGACATGACTTTTTCTTACCCAGTCATTAATGCCTGGTCGACACCAAACAATTATCGTATTTTCTGGCATATAAAGCGAGCTTTTTTTTCCCCTTAAAAAGTATTTGAAAATCACCCTGCACCTTATTTGCTCAAGGTCAGGGTCAAGGGTAGGCTTTAGATTACACTTTACCAGTCATTTACTAATGTTACGTAACAACTTGCCATGCTGTATGACCCCAGTGGTTTAGCACTTAGTTTTGATTGTAATAATAATAATACATAACAACTGCTCAGAAACGTCGTGTTGGCAAGCAGCCCCACACGTGTGCGTCTTATATGCCAGGAAATACGGTTCCTCAAGTCTTAAAATTGATCTTTAACTACTAGAATGTTGGTCAGTCACAAACAACCTGTACAACAAAAGTAGAATTTTGTGTTGAGGCAACGAATGGCTTTTCATTATCAGTTTACTAAGCAAATATAACACAAATCTACTCTTGCAAATTCTGACAAATACATATTATGATTTTTATCTCTAGACATTTTAATGCTTAACCCAAAAGGAATACAGAATATTTCCTACAATGTTAACATAAAATCAGAATGTCAGGAGTGACAATCTTGCCACACATCACGACTTAAATATAAACCTGCTGATATGAAAGTATCAAAAAATACATTCATAGTCAAATCAATAAATACAAATTGCATATAAATGTTAATTCATAGTTACATTGCATAAATATATCATAAATGAGATGTATCTGAAGACTAGTGTAACATTGTGAATTAATGTTTTCCAAGTTTCTTCCTGAAATGTATATATAATCCATCCACATCAATCAGGTCATCTATATTCTGTTATAATAGCCAATATTTCATACTGCATTTGCATTATTATAGTAAAAAATAATTGTTGATTTATGCTCCTCAAAATATCACTAATTCATGATAGATCATCAGAAATTTTCAATTAAGTTTGACAAGATGTGCAACTGATGGTGGAACTTACCCTGCACACTGCTTCAACAAGTACGTTTTGTGACTCAAACATTTCTATGCTTTCCAAACACACAAGAAAGGGAAAGTAAGAACTTAAGTCAACATATCAAAAATTGGTGAAAGTTGTGCTTGTGCTTAAAAATGCAGGTGCAATAAAACCAGAGAGCATCTTAAACCAAAATACAAAGTAAATTCTTTGTATGGTAAGAAGCAAAATAATATTAAGTACTGTGCTTATAAGCTGATGTAATACTGCCTCAGTAATTGGTTGTATTATATTGCAATTGTATTAAATTTATTCACAGGAAAATCCCTTGTGTATTATATATGGTCTCACATCCCCAAGTTTTTTCCGAAATTCAAACAGGGGTCTGTTCAATGAGAGTCCACTGAATCTCTGAAAAATTGTGGATTTTCATAAATGTCTCTTAAGTTCATGGTCTAATATGTACAGTGGTACCTCGGTTAACGATATTTTTTTCATTCCAGAATGCTGTTCAAGTGCCATTACCAAACGAATTTATTCCCATAAGGAATAATGTAAAATAGACTAGTCCTTTTAGACCCCCAAAAATACACTTACAAAAGCATTTAAAAAAATAAACTTACATAAAAGGGCGAGTTTGGGGACCATCGTTAACCGAGGTACCACTGTATATACAGTGGTACCCTGAGTTTCGGCCACCTCTCAACTCAAACAATTATGTAAGTGTATTATTGTAAGTGCTTTTGTAAGTGTATTTTTGGGGGTCTGAAACGGACTAATCTAATTTACATTATTCCTTATGGGAACAAATTCGTTCGCTAACGGCACTTGAACAGCCTTCTGGATCGATTTATGGCCGAAACTCGGGGTTCCACTGTATCTGTATTATAAGGCTTAGGCAATAATTATAAAATTCATTATTGCAGGTCCATGAGCAGAGGCAGACTGGCCATACGGGCATTTGGCCAATGCCCGGTGGGCCGCTGGGTTGAGTATTAAAAAAAAACTGAAAAAATGTCACGATAAACTGAAGTCACAGCTGCTGCACAAAGATTGAAACAAAGATGGAACACGCCTTTGCTGAGTAATGAAAACGTGCCTCTGGCCTTCAGCCAATCTGACAGGTGATAGATGCTCAGGCGGGTTTTAAGACCCAGTCCGCTCCTGTCCATGACATATGACTAGAAATTTGCTTTGTATTCAAATGTGGACCATAAACTATTTTATAACCAATATAATTTTGTAGAAAAAATAAATCGGTATCCAATGACCAAGACGTACCACATATCGTGTTACAACACCTGCATCTCTCATTCATTCAGCTTCTTGTAAAACTTAATCATGTGAAAACATTATAGTTGAAATAGACATTCCTTAAAACCAAAAACAATATCTGTGAGAATAATGTAGAAATATAATTTGCTGTCTAAAAGGCAAAATGCACTACAAAACTGGATGCAGATGACCCGACAATCAAGAGAATATTGTGTCACATTAGGAATGCCAGTGAACCTTAATAATACCAATAAATTAGCAAAGATGGGTCTACAGGTCCTAATCACAGTACTCTATATATTTTCTTTTTAAAACTTAGTGCAAATGAGATTCTACAGATAAGATTAGAATTACACACTATACTACAATGATTTCCGACTGCTGTACTGTACCCGAAACAAATCTTTCATACTATCACCATTGTATTTCTTTGGTATTTTAAATGTTTATCGCAACTACGGTAGTCATGAAATCTATGTTGAGAGCTTTTGTTTGGATAAACCCATTAGGAGACGATGATTTGAGAAGCTGAACATTTTTATCCCCAACACTTAAGATAAGGCATCTGCTCCTTGTTGAAGATAGAGATAAGTAAAGACTGGCATTCCCAGTTCTAACACACAACTCACATGGTTTTTCTTCAATGCTTCCTCTGTTAAATGAGCATGGACATACAGGTTTGTCTTTTTAAATTATGCAAACAGCATAAAATCAATAAGAAAAAAATCCATTCGTGTGCTACACAAGATGCCATAGCAAACCAATGTATTGCAGAATGCTATGAAAACTTTCAAGACAACAAGATTTAATACTGTGACCTGCTCTAGTACAAACCTGTACCTTCACGTTCATACATGTAATGCATCACACCAAACCCAAATGAATTTTACTCATTCATATACATACACATTGGTTTTTTCATATTAAAAGTATGGTCGAGTATTACAAACTTCAGAAATCAGGAATTATAAATATTTAGAATCCTGTTTTATCCCTAATGTATGACTTGGAAAATAATCACGAGTTATAGTTGATTTTACAGCAACCAAAGTTGATGTAGCTTGTATATGACTGGGTTTGGAATGGTCATATTTGTGACATCTCCCCATGATGGACTCGCACAATTCTTTCTTCAGCAAATCCTTCTCGATTTTCTATGAAATAGGGGTTTGTTTTGTCATTATTATTTAAAGCTGGAGATTGTCAAACAAAACTTCAAGAAGTGTATGATCTCCAGCGCGTAATATATTTTTTACAAATATTTTGTAGTGTATAATACAAGCAATGATTTTTTTGATAAAATTAATGTATTTTTGCCACTTTTACGTCCTAAGATAAAATCAGACTCAACAATCACAGGTTATATACAATTATTATATACACAGAATGCTATAGGAACTAATAAACTGCTAACAAAAAACATTATATACATTGTATTCTACATGCACCCTGGAATCACACAGTATAGGCTTCTTCTTATGGATTCCACATCACTGTCCATCCAGAGAGGACCCAGCACTAAGTGAAGCTTATTTTAAAAACTTTTTATTGCTACAATTTATTTTGTGTTTTCAATGAATCTCAAGAGATTGTTTGCTTAATGCCAGTGCTACTTTATGATATACATCCACCCTTGTCTTGGCTTATGGATAAAAGACAAAGAACCCCTGAAAACTTTCAATAAATGAATGTCGCACACAGAACTGTATGTCTTATTGGCAGTTTCATGAGTCAGCTGTCATAAATCTATATACCAATACCCTATTTTACAATTTATGAAGAAAGATTTAAGAATATCAGATTTATTAGTGACAACCTTGAGAATCTATTCTCAAATGGCAGTAATTAAGCTAAACAGAAATAATCACGTTGAAATGTAGAGTCGTCACATCCTCAGCATTTGTCTTCAAGAATAAAATGAATTCTCCACCCTGAAAAGAATAATCAAATTAGAGAAATCTGTCATATGCCAATACATAACACAGAGCTACAATGGATTGTAAATACAAATTTCATCCCAGAGCACTGTACCATACTATTTTAATCAAATCAAAACAAACTTTTCTTATTTTAATGTAATACAGGATTGTCTTTGGACTTTATACTGCTGTTGTTTTTTCTCAACATGCTGGCCATCTCCCACCGAGGCAGGGTGACCAAACAAAAGAAAAAACATTTTCACCATCATTCATACCATCAATGTTTTTGCAGAGGCACACAGATACAACAGTTTAGATGTCACTCTAAAAAGCAAATATCCCAAATCCATCCTTGAAAGTGCAGGCATTGTACTTCCCACCTCCAGGACTCAAGTCTGGCTAACCTGTTTCCCTGAATTCCTTCACGAAATAAAAGTACCATCCGACTTACGACCTGCTCGACATATGACCACTCGTACTTATGACCGTACGTCTGGCAGCATATACAGTAGTAAAATATTTAGTAAAAAGTAACATACGTCTGGCAGCATATACAGTAGTAAAATATAGTAAAAAGTAACATACGATACTATGTAGGTACAGTGGACCCCCGAGTTTCGGTCATAATTCATTCCAGAAGGCTGTTCAAGTGCCATTACCGAACGAATTTGTTCCCTTAAGGTAAAAATGTAAATTAGATTAGTCCTTTCAGACCCCCAAAAATACACATACAAAAGCACTTACAATATTAAACTTACATAATTATTTGATTTCCAAGGTGACCGAAACTCGGGGGTCCACTGTATGTACAGTAGGGCCCCACTTATACGGCAGGTTAGGTTTCAGGCTACAGCGGAAAGCAGACTTTGCCAAAAAGCAGAACTCCATTTTTTCCATTTATAAATGCATATAAATGCCAGATAACATGTTTACACTAACATATATTAAGTTAGCAATAGAACTAGGCATTAAAAAGTAAAATACACACACAGTACACTCATTATTTACCTCAAAATATTTGTAGTCTTAATGTAGGTCAAAAGGTGAGTAGTATTTACTGTAAGCAGTCAGGTGTGGTAGCCCTCCTGGCCACTCCCACTTACTACGACATTAAGCGCCCTAGATTGATAAAATGCATATACAGTACACTCATTACTTACCTTAAAATATTTGTAGTCTTAATGTAGGGTGAGTAAGCGAGATAAAAACGAATAAACAAGAGAGAGAGAAAGACAGAGCCGCAGAGTACTTATGTAAACAAACCGTCTAGTTATGGTTGATATACGTTCATACAAACACCTTATTGTGTACAAGTGGTCTCCACAGTGGTACAATAGAATAAATAAAGACCAACACTTCTATTCTCATGTAATTTTTAGAAGGAATGATGCTCTGACACATTATTATTATTATTATTTATTATTACAAATTATTATTACAAGTACAAAGCTCCCCAGAGCAATAAAATACATATACAGTCCATTCATTACTTACCTTAAAATATCTGTAGTCTTAATGTAGGGTGAGAGGCGAGTTTTATTTGTAGGAAGTCAGGTTTGGGTATCCAGTATGGTAGCCAGCCAGGGCAGAAACATGTAATGTAAACAAACCAGACGAACACGTCTGGTTTTCGTCACTTTACATTGTGTACAAGTTGTCTCCACATTGATACAGTAGAATAAATAATGAGAAACACTCCCATTCTCATGTAACACCATTTTTAGAATAAATGACACCCTGAGTGAAGGCATACTAAAGGAATAATTTTCTAGTTACCCCCAGTAATATTATAGTGTACACATTTTCTCTGATGTTGGACTACAAGTCGCCTGGCTACCACATCTCATATTTATGTTAATTTATTCTACTGAGAGGTGTATTTAGATGGATTAAGCAAAATGTCTATATTAACATGTGTAAGTTTACTTAGGTACAGGCACACAAGTATAATTATCAGTTATAATAATAATGTAGGTATGTAGTACACCTGGGCTACATACCTACACCTACCTATATGTGGCCCAGAGCCATATTATTACCATCGACATACCATGTTCACTGAGTTTAATAGTTTCTGTCAATTACCTTTAGATGCTATCATAAACAAAGGGAGAAGTAATGAGTAATTCATTCCGAGAATTGTAGACAAAAGCGTTATGCATTAAGGGGAGTGACGTAATGTTTTCCCTCTGCCCAGCTACCACACCTCCATAGTATATAAACAAAATGTTTATATGCTATGTAATGTGTTTCTTATATAATTTTGAAGAAAATATCATAGATGGATTAATGAAAATGTCTATATTAACGTAAAATAAGACATTTAATGTGCCCAAGAGTGATTATTATTAGTATTATTTAATGTTTTCCCTCCGCCCGGCAACCACACCTCCATAGCATATAAACAGCATGTTTATAAGCAATGTGACGTGTTTCTTATATAATTTTGAAGAAAATATCATAGATGTATTAATGAAAATGTTTATATTGATGTAAAATAGGACATTTAATGTGCCCAAGAGTGATTATTATTACATAATAGAGAGATGTGCTCATGGAGAATGTAAACAAACCGGGTGGAGCGCGCCGTATTTGAAAGACCGCTCGCCGTATACAAAGTTTTGGTCATAATTTGAACTCGCCGTATTAACAGAATGCCGTATGGCGAAACGCCGTAAAGCGGGGCCCTACTGTACTTTATTTAGCAAAGGTTTGACATTATGCCCTACCCAGTATGTTGGCAATTTTCTAAGGTTCGACTTGCGTCCATTTTGACTTACGACCGGTTGGTCGGAACCAAGCTTGATCATAAGTCAGATGGTATTACCCTGCTCACACTACAACAGCTCGTCAAGTTTTCTTTCAGTGAACTCAAGAACACTTGAGCAAAGTGAAAAGAAATAATAACCTTGAGTGACTTCCTGTTTTCTCTCTCTCTCTCTGTGGTCAGTTTAGTATCAAGCAGTTGTCCGCCACAAACACTACTACAGAAATAGATTTTGGGATACCGTTCTGTAATAAATACATTTGTTTGGGGTGCCAGGTGTAAATGAAAATGGGAGCCCTTTGATTGAACTTTGTATAGAAAGGAGTTTAGTTATAGGTAATACATATTTTAAGAAAAAGAGGATAAATAAGTATACAAGATATGATGTAGGGCATAATGACAGTAGTTTGTTGGACTATGTATTGGTAGATAAAAGACTGTTGAGTAGACTTCAGGATGTACATGTTTATAGAGGGGCCACAGATATATCAGATCACTTTTTAGTTATAGCTGAAGTGGGAGTAAAAGGTAGATGGGATACAAGGAAAATAGAAGCAGTAAGTAAGAGAGAGGTGAAGGTTTATAAACTAAAAGAGGAGGCAGTTAGGGTAAGATATAAACAACTATTGGAGGATAGATGGGCTAGTGAGAGTGTAGGCAATGGGGTCGAAGATGTATGGAGTAGGTTAAAGAACACAGTGTTAGAGTGTTCAGCAGAAGTTTGTGGTTACAGGAAAGTGGGTGCGGGAGGGAAGAAGATCGATTGGTGGAATGATGATGTAAAGAGAGTAGTAAGGGAGAAAAAGTTAGCATATGAGAGGTTTTTACAAAGTAGAAGTGATGCAAGGAGGGAAGAGTATATGAAGAAAAAAGAGAGGTTAAGAGAGTGGTCAAGCAATGTAAAAGAGGCAAATGAGAGAATGGGTGAGATGTTATCAACAAATTTTGTTGAAAATAAGAAAAAGTTTTGGAGTGAGATTAATAAGTTGAGGAAGCCTAGGGAACAAATGGATTTGACAGTTAAAAATAGGAGAGGAGAGTTATTAAATGGAGAGTTAGAGGTATCGGGAAGATGGAGGGAATATTTTGAGGAGTTGTTAAATGTTGATGAAGACAGGGAAGCTGTGATTTCGTGTATAGGGCAAGGAGGAATAACATCTTGTAGGAGTGAGGAAGAGCCAGTTGTGAGTGTGGGGAAGTTCGTGAGGCAGTGGGTAGAATGAAAGGGGTAAGGCAGCTGGGATTGATGGGATAAAGGTAGAAATGTTAAAAGCAGGCGGAGATATAGTTTTGGAGTGGTTGGTGCTATTATTTAATACATGTATGGAAGAGAGTAAGGTACCTAGGGACTAGCAGAGAGCGTGTATTGTTCCTTTGTATAAAGGCAAAGGGGACAAAAGAGAGTGCAACAATTATAGGGGAAGAAGTCTGTTGAGTATACCAGGTAAAGTGTATGGTAGAGTTATTATTGAAAGAATTAAGAGTAAGACGGAGAGCAGAATAGCAGATGAACAAGGTGGCTTTAGGAAAGGTAGGGGGTGTGTAGACCAAGTGTTTGCAGTAAAACATATAGGTGAACAGTATTTGGATAAGGGTAAAGAGGTTTTTGTGGCATTTATGGATTTGGAAAAGGCGTATGATAGGGTGGATAGGGGGGCAATGTGGCAGATGTTGCAGGTGTATGGAATAGGAGGTAGGTTACTGAAAGCAGTGAAGAGCTTTTATGAGGATAGTGAGGCTCAGGTTAGTGTGTGTAGGAGAGAGGGAGATTATTTCTCGGTAAAAGTAGGCCTTAGACAGGGATGTGTGATGTCACCGTGGTTGTTCAATATATTTATAGATGGGGTTGTAAGAGAAGTGAATGCGAGGGTCTTGGCAAGAGGTGTGGGGTTAAAAGACAAAGAATCAAATACAAAGTGGGAGTTGTCACAGTTGCTTTTTGCTGATGACACTGTGCTTTTGGGAGATTCTGAAGAGAAGTTGCAGAGGTTGGTGGATGAATTTGGTAAGGTATGTAAAAGAAGAAAATTGAAAGTGAATATAGGAAAGAGTAAGGTGATGAGGATAACAAAAAGATTAGGTGACGAAAGATTTGATATCAGATTGGAGGGAGAGAGTATGGAGGAGGTGAATGTATTCAGATATTTGGGAGTGGACATGTCAGCAGATGGGTCTATGAAGGATGAGGTGAATCATAGAATTGATGAGGGGAAAAGGGTGAGTGGAGCACTTTGGAGTCTGTGGAGACAAAGAACTTTGTCCATGGAAGTTAACAGGGGAATGTATGAGAGTATAGTTATACCAACACTCTTATATGGGTGTGAAGCATGGGTGATGAATGTCGCAATGAGGAGAAGGCTGGAGGCAGTGGAGATGTCATGTCTGAGGGCAATGTGTGGTGTGAATATAATGCAGAGAATTCGGAGTTTGGAAATTAGGAGGAGGTGTGGGATTACCAAAACTATTATCCAGAGGGCTGAGGAGGGGTTGTTGAGGTGGTTCGGACATGTAGAGAGAATGGAACGAAACAGAATGACCTCGAAGTGTATAAATCTGTAGTGGAGGGAAGGCGGGTAGGGGTCGGCCTAGGAAAGGTTGGAGGGAGGGGTAAAAGAGGTTTTGTGTGCGAGGGGCTTGGATTTCCAGCAAGCATGCGTGTGCGTATTTGATAGGAGTGAATGGAGACAAATGGTTTTTAATACTTGACATGCTGTTGGAGTGTGAGCAAAGTAACATTTATGAAGGGATTCAGGGAAACCGGCAGGCCGGACTTGAGTCCTGGAGATGGGAAGTACAGTGTCTGCACTCTGAAGGAGGGGTGTTAATGTTGCAGTTTTATAACTGTAGTGTAAAGCACCCCTCTGGCAAGACAGTGATGGAGTGAATGATGATGAAAGTTTTTCTTTTTCGGGCCACCCTGCCTTAGTGGGAATCGGCCGATGTGTTAATAAATAAATAAATTGTAAAGATTCTGAGTTTGGTAATGAATCTTGGCAAGAATGATGCAGACTGAAGGCTAAGGAAGGCTCAGGTTTTGATTACACCTTATAAATGTCTTTAGTCAACCATATTTATGGAAAAAGGATAGAGAATAGACTATAGAGGATAAACAAAATACAGATGTAGTATACACAGACTTTTCAAAAGCTTTCAACAAGTGTGACCATGGTGTAATAGCGCACAAAATGCGTGATAAAGAAATAACAGGAATAGTTGGTAGATGGATCTATAGCTTCCTGACAAATAGAACACAGAGTAATAGTAAACAGAGTACAGTCCGAGGCAGCTACAGTGAAAAGCTCTGTTCCAAAAGGCACAGTACTCGCTCCCATTCTATTCCTCATCCTCATATCGGACATAGACAGATGTATGCCGTAGCTCCGTGTCTTCCTTTGTGGATGACACCCAGATTGCCATGGCAGTGACCTTCATCGAAGACACTGCAAGACTCCAAGTGGACATAAACCAAATCTTCAAATGGGCCACTGAAAACAATATGAAGGTCAATGAGGAGAAACTTCAACTACTCAGATATGGAAAACTTGAAGAAATTAAAAATATATCAGGGTATACGACAAATTCTAACCATACAATAGAGCGAAAAAGTAATGTGAAGGACCTGGGAGTGATAATGTCAGAGGATCTCGCCTTCAAAGACCACAACAATGTATCTACAACATCTGCTAGGAAAATGATAGGATGGATAATGAGAACATTCAAAACTAGGGATGCCAAGCCCATGATGATTCTCTTCAAATTGCTTGTTCTCCCTAGGCTGGAATACTGCTGTACACTAATGGCCCCCTTCAAGGCTGGCGACATTGCTGACCTGGAGAGTGTACAAAGAACTTTCACAGCACACACAAGTAGGATAAGGCACCTAAATTACTAGGAACGGTTTTAGGTCCATGATCTGTATTCACTGGAATGCAGGCGAGAAAGATACATGATAATATACACTTGGAAAATCCTAGAGGGATTACTACCAAACTTACACACAAAAATCACTCCCTATGAAAGCAAAAGATTCAGCAGGAGATGGAACATTCCCCCAATGAAAAACAGGGGTGCCACGAGTATATTGAGAGACAACACAGTAAGTGTCCGGGGCCCAAGGCTGTTCAACTGCCTCCCAGCATACATAAGGGGGATTACCAATAGACCCCTGGCTGTCTTCAAGAAAGCACTGGACAGGCACCTAAAGTCAGTACCTGACCAACTAGGCTGTGGTTTGTACGTCAGTCTGCGTGCGGCCAGCAGTAACAGCCTGGTTGATCAGACCCTGATCGACCATGAGGCCTGGTCTCAGACCGAGTCGCAGGGGCATTGACCCCCGAAACCCTCTCCAGGTAAAACCATTGCTATGTGATTTAAATGTGTCCTTATATAATTCTTTTGCATAATGTCTAACCTACTACTCTGCCTAGCCATGCTATGTACTGCAAGTAGGAAGAATCTGTCTTAAGAACTCGTGTTAAAGAAATATTTTACTGTATTGATTCTCCTTGCTAGGTAATTAGGCAGACTGGTTGCTCTAAATGAATCTTAGGTTTAAAAAGGCATGAGAGAAAATGGCAAAGAAACAAGACTTATGCAGTACTGTACAATAAATTCTTGGTAATATCTAAGAAATTATTTACAGGTTTCCCCTCAACTCACGCAAAATCACTATTATGTGTTGTCCCATATCTACCAGTAATTATGCATGTGCAAACGTAAATCTGTATGTGATTGCAAAATGCACTGAAGACTTGTTATGTGAAACTTAATGTTGATTTTCTAGTGAGTTTCCTACACTTGCTATCTATAGCAAAAAGCAAGGGACACTTGTGCATCAGAAAATATAAAGAGTTACTCACCACTCACTTGACGAGAACATTATAGTGACGATCATCCTCGGCAACCAGACTAATTTCCGGCCATATACCAATGTTAGCATCAGGATAATAACATATAAAATCATCTTTACCAAAGCTTGCAGGACGAACAACTTGCAGTGTGACTCCCAGAGTGTGTCCCATAAGAAACATTTCAATCTGCAAATCAAATGTAGTATGTGTAAAACAATGTAAATTTAACCTGTTATAAGTACAGTGGTACCTCTACTTACAAGCAGCTCCCAACTCGAACAATTATGTAAGTGTATTTTTGTAGGTGCTTTTGTAAGTGTATTTTTGGGGGTCTGACATGGATTAACCTAATTTTCATTATTTCTTATGGGAACAAATTCCTTCGGTATCGGCACTTGAATAGCCGTCTGGAACGAATTAAGCTCATAAGTAGAGGTACCACTGTATCTTAACACTAATGTAAATTATGTGAAAGTGTTACTGTTAATATCTAACTTCACTTGGTACTGTACAAGTAACTTTACACTATTACCAAAATGTTACTACGTATTAAAATCTAAGATGGCGCAATTAGTTTCATTTTTCATACATTTTTCTTAGCACACACAAGTTTAAGTCATTAAGAATACATTTAAAAATTACTGTCAACTTTTCACTACAAAAAAAGCAAAGTCCAATTTATGACTGTATTACACTTTCATTTTCTTGTATTTTTAATGGAGTCTTGAATGTGCAAACTGATATTATGATGACAAATCAAATATTTCCAATACAATGGTAATTAAATACTAGTTTTTATCAGAACTTTTGCAATAATTTGCCAATTTTTTTTTATATCTGGTGTATATACTAGTACTTATCAAACATAACATTTAATTTTGAGTGTTTTCTGATGGGCTTTACTGGCATTATGTCCTATAATGTATGTTATATTATACCTGGACAATGCATTAAGCTGTAGCAAACAGGAACACATTTGCTAAATTTCACTTGCTAATCTGTGAGCCATTCAAAGCTCATCCACAGAGAGATGTCAGACTTAGAGGATGTGAATGAGAGAGAAAGGCAGAGAAAAGACTGAGGGATACATTCTATTCAGAAAACAAATGTTTTAGGATGTTCAACATACTCAATTATAACTGTCAAACAAACCATTACTAAACTTGAAGTCCTTTGCAGGAACAGTTTTTTCTAATTGTACATTCTAAAATAAACTGCACTTCTTACCTGATCAGTCCTACTAAACACATCTCATTTCTATTTTCCCCCTTGAATCCAAATATTCAAAGCTATTTCTGGGGACCACATGGAAGTAACACAGGTGGGGGAAGGACATAGCATTCAAAGCAGGATGGTAAACGAGAGCTAAAGGATGTAAGAATATTGTCTCAAGAGTTTAGGAATGCCTGGTAGTAGGTGGGTGAGAGAGAGAAAAGGGGAAAATGAAGACATATTCTTGGACAGGACTATGACATTTTAATTTCTCTAGGCCTTGACACTTTAATCTCCCTAGGCCTATGACACCACCCAGGTGTGGTACTAGTGGAAGAAAAGGGGAGAAGCAGAAGTGTCTGCCTCACCATCTGAACAACCAGCTGAGGGAAGCCAGCTGGTTGCTGGGGGTTACCAAGAACAATGAAGCCTGAAGCCTGGCCAATGCATGTGTTTGTCCCAGGACAACACAGACCTGCCTTCCTAACAGGGCGATGCGAGCTGCTTACACATCTGTCTTTAACAGGGAGCAGGTTTTCATTACATGTTCAATTTCCTAATACAGTGGAACCCAATTTATCCGTTTCAGACACCCAAAAGTATAAACAAAAAATACATTTTATAGAGAATAACTATAGTTTTACATACAGAAAACAATGAGAAATAAATACATATAAAGGACTAATGAAATGGATAAATGAACATTTAAATAACTTTTACTTTTATTGAAGAGTCTTGTTGGCGTATGGAAGACAGTGAGGAGGGGAGAGGGAGGAGAGTTTATTGTTTGGAGACAGGACAAAATACTTGAATATGATGCTAATATCAACTCTACGGCTTATCTATCAAAATTAATCTAATATGACATAATAAACAATATTAATAACATAGAAACATGATATATACTCTAGAATGAATAAAATACAGTGGTCCCTCGACTAACAATTTTAATCCGTTCCAGGAGCTAGACCTCAACACGAAAAATTCGTAACTTGAAACCTTATTTCCCATAAGAAATAATGTAAATACAATTAATCCGTTCCAGACATCCAAAAATATTCACAAAAGATTAATTTTGTAAAGATAAACTATACTTTTACATTCACAAAACAATTATAAATATATATAAAGTACGTAGTACTGTATATGTAATATGTATTAAATTTATAATTAAACATTTAAAATAACATTTACTTACCTTTATTGAAGAGAGTTGCTAGCATCTGGAAGATAGGGAGGAGGACAGGGGGAGGGGTTAGTGTTTGGAAGGGAAATCCCCACTCCCTGCCTTCCTGCTACACTTCCTGCATGCCTGCTACACTCCCTGCATGAGTGCTACACTCCCTGCATCAATGCTACACTCCCTGCATGAATGCTACCACTGGGGTGCCACTAGGAAGCTTCTTTGGACCCATGGTGACTTATTTCACAGTGACAATCACTAAACCACCAATAAACACAACAAATGTATTGTGAATGTTTGAAAGAGCGCGCTGGGTATTGTTCACTCAAGTGTAAACAACGCTAGACTGGCGTCCTGCGCGGCGAGGCATGCAAGCGCAGGCAGGCGGACAGGTCTGGTACGAACCGCTACACGAGTAAAAACCGCTACACGAGAAAAATATTGACCGTAAAAAGCAACCTTTACACAAAAAAATCGTTATTCGGACAGATCGTTTGTTTGTGAGGCTAACTGCACTACATCACAGTTTCATATGGAAAACATTGAAACAATGTACGTAATTTATAAATATGAAATATTGTATAAAAACATAATAGAGCATGTAAAGAAATAAAGTGGTTATTGTTGTATACTATAGTACGTACACACTTACCTTGGAGGAGAAGCTGGCAGAGGTTTAGGGTGGTGGAAGATAACGCAGGGTGGCGTATGTTGTCAGTGGCCTTATAAACCTCCAACAACATTGGAGGAGTTAGTTTCGTGTCATCCTTTTTCTATTGCTTAATCGCTTAACTTACTTGCTACACTCTTAATGCTACACTTTATTGCTGACTGGCGCTATAGCCTTTATTGACTCCTGCTGCTTTAGTATCGTACATATCGTTGAATCACTGAAGAATTCTATCGTGTTTCTCGCCTTCTTTATCAAAGGGCTGGCACTCTGAACTTATTTTGCCCCACGGTGGCTTATCTAGCAGTCGCAAGCACAAAAAACAATGGATTATTATTAAATGTTTTGGATGAATGCACGGAGTAATGTTCACTCAACGAGTAACAAAGGCAGACTGAGTCACAAACATATGAGCGGACGCGTCTGATACGTACAATTTCTGGGTACAGGTACAAAACCCAGACCAAAATTTCACCCAAAAAAGTGGTCTAAATCCGAAACATACGATATTCGGTGCGTATGAAATCTGGAGTTCCGTTGTACAGTGGTACCTTGACTTACGAGTTTAATTCATTCCGTGACCTAGCTCTTACCTCAATTTGCTCGTATATCAAATCAATTTTCCTCAATGAAATTAATTGAAATGCCATTAATCCGTTCCAGCGGAATTTCTGGCTCTCGGAAGGCAGGAAAAAATACTTCAATATAACGCTAATATCAATTCTACGGTTTATTTATCTATCACAATTGATCTAATATGACATAATAAACCATATAACATAGAAATATGATTATATACTCTAAAATGAATAAAATATATCATTATGTGACAAGTGGTGG
Organism: Cherax destructor; assembly: GCA_009830355.1. Lineage (NCBI taxonomy): Eukaryota > Metazoa > Arthropoda > Malacostraca > Decapoda > Parastacidae > Cherax > Cherax destructor. Next base: position 85,878 of record WNWK01003112.1, on the reverse strand, counting down.
TGGCCACTCCCAAAGTAAAAAATAATTATCGCTCTGACCATATCTTCCCATTCTTGCCCTTCTGTGGTCTTATTATAAGAAAGACAGTGTGTTTGTGAGGCTACCTGCACTAGATCACTAGTTTTATAAGGAAAACACTGAAACGAAAGCGATTTTCTCTTAATTTTTTTTTTCTGAGTCATGTTTTAATTCAATGGACATCATCCTCCTCTTCTTCTAAGCACTGTCCTTTGCACTTACTTTCTTAGGACCCATGGTTAGAAAAAAGAAATTTGGCAAAATAACTGCACAAAAAGCTGGGATGCTGGGCGGATGTTGTGGGGTTTGCTGCGCCAACTAGTGGCAGCATATCTGAAGCTCACTCGTAACTCAGATTTTGGCTCAGAACTCAAAGCAAAAAATCGACCGAGCGACGACTTGTAACTCGGAAAACTCGTTAGTTGGGGCACTCATAAGTCAAGGTACCACTGTATATTCTGTCTTTAAAGAAATTAACATTAACCCAACTTGTGCAAAGCCACGGGCTGCCTCTTGTTCTCAACTTTGCTTTAAAAGTGCTGAATTAAACAAGTACGTACAAACAATAACACAAGCTTACACATATATATCATACATAAGACTGCACATAAATAGGAGCTCCATAGGTTAATGAAAGGTACAAGGTAGGTCCACAAGATAATGATAGGTACAAGGTAGGTCCACAAGATAATGATAGGTACAAGGTAGGTCCACAAGATAATGATAGGTACAAGGCAGGTCCACAAGATAATGATAGGTACAAGGTAGGTCAACAGGGTAATGATAGGTACAAGGTAGGTCCATAGGTTAATGATAGGAACAAGGTAATCTTACAGGTAATTACACACCTTATGGCGATCCTGAGGCATGCGAGCACCAATGGGAAGAGCATAATTATTAGCTTAATCATCAAAAAAACATGGCAGGTAATGCACAACACACTATGGATAAGCAAAGCCACAAAAGTTATTTTAGGGATCTATATACAGTGGTACCCCGAATTTCGAACTTTCTTCGTTTCAGAAGGCTGTTCAAGTGCAGTTACCGAACGAATTTGTTCCCATAAGGAATAATGTAAATTAGATTAATCTGTATAGACCCCCAAAAATACACTTACATAATTGGTCGAGTTGGGAGCAGTTCAAAACACAGGGTACCACTATATTATATAAATATAACTGTTAGTTACTGCAAACAAAACAGAGCAATACAAAACTGCGAAATGCAAATTTTGCTCCTTTGCAATGATGTAAATTAACGTGGTATTCATACAATGAGTCAAATAAAGAGCAATACATATACTATACTGTATAACGATTGACAAAACTTTTGGGTCAACATTACTCTTCTAAGTACTTGGCAAGTTTAGTGTCTTTTTCTCCTAAGTGCTGAGAAAGAAAAGTGGCTTTGCTTTCTCCTAAGTGCAGAGCAAGGACAGTGTCTTTACTCTCCAAGGTTCACAGCAAGGAAAGTGTGTGTTTTTTTCCTTATGTGCTGAACAAGGATAGTGTCTTTGCTCACTTCTAGGTGTTCCACAGGGATACTTATTTTTTAGGCAATAAGTTGCATGTTATTAATGTTGGTTTCTTTCCATTTGTTTATATTTTTTTTTCTTATTACATTGATGCAATAACCTAATTGTGATTTAAATAATGTATACTTTAATGTTTTAACACTATCCATCTCCCACTGAGGTAGGGTGACCTGATAAAGAAGAAAACACTTTCACTGTAGCTCATTCAATTACTGTCTTGCCAGAAGGGCACATCACATTTCAGATGATCCACCAAACTGTATCATCTCCACCCTTATTTCAGAGTACAGGCACTGTAATTCCCACCTCCCACACGAATTTTTGCATAATGCTATGTCTAGTTTAAGTAATGTGTAAGTCTTATGATTAGTTGCCCATAATGAATTGAATTATCTGTATGCTAAAAGAAATATAGCATTATCATTATCCAGGACTCAAGTCCAGCTAACTGGCTTCCCTGAATCCCTTCATAAATTTTACTCTGATCACATGTCAACAGCACTTCAAATAAAAAACAAAGCCACTTGCTTCCACTCACTCCCGTCTAACATGCTCGCATAAGCCTGATTGATGTCCAAACCCCTAGCATTCAAAGCCTCCTTAATCCACCTCCCTCCAGCCCTTCCTAGGACGATTACTACCCTTCCTTCCCTCCACCCTAGATTTAAATGCCCTCCTAGTCATTCCATTGTGTTCCATAATTTGTGTCTAAACCATTTCAACAGTTTCCTCAGCCTTCTGAATAATACTTATGGATTTATCCTAATTAAAGATAGCTCAATGTCACTGACCATGATGGAATATCATTATTACTATTATTTTTATTATTATTGATAGAGGGCACTATACCCACACGAGCCATACAGTGATGCATGGCTGGGGGGAACTAATGAAGGTGAAGAATGTGACGGAGGTGTTGAAGGAACAAAAGTGGCTGAAGAAATAGTGGATAGAGTTTGATGAAGAAGACAAATGTCAGTTTGGAGAGTAGATGGGAGCCATCAGACAACAGGATGCACACAGTAACCATGTCAGTGATGGAAAGGGCATCTGAAATGAAGTTGACATCCTCTTCAAACAACGAGACAACTGATATAATAATAATAATAATAATAATAATACTTTATTGTGACATGGTACAATGATACATGGTAGACAAGATATACGTATTTCTTAATGAGATGTACATGCCAAAAGCCCCTAATATGCTGTGCATTGCGGGCATTTTTAAGACTACTTTATTCTAGACTACATGGTAAAAAGTTATGGTTGACAATTTATAAAATAAGTATAATTGCATATCTAAGTTATAAAGTTTGAATATAAGTTGAACATATCAATTAATTGCAGCAATACAACTAATTGAGTGAGATAACAATTTAAAACAATTAGTTGCATTGCAGTTACAGTTTACGTGGTCATTATAATGTAAATGTTAGGTAATAGTTAGCTTAGTATGTATTATTCATAACAGGTTCTTACATTTAAGTGATTAGTCAGGTTTTTACATTAAGTGATTATTCTACTTTGTTGAGAATGTTTGATATTGAGCATTTAGCTTTGGGTGAGAAGGTGATTTTTTAGCATCGTTTTGAATTGGGGTACAGGCAGGGTTTCTTTGGCAAGGACAGGTAATGAATTCCAAATTTTCGAGCCTTTTATATGCATTGAGTTTTTACATAGTGTTAGATGGACACGGGGAACATCGAGGAGTGATCTGTGTCTAGTGTTATGGTCATGTGTCCTGTTAAAATTGGTAAGGAGAAGTTTGAGTGGTGGGTTAATATTTGCATAGAGTGTTCTATGTATGTAATAGGCACAGTAAAAAGTATGGATGTCTTGTATGGTGAGTAAATTTAGGTTTTTGAATATTGGTGGAGTATGTTGTCTGGAGTGTGAATTTGTTATCATTCTAACTATCAGGTTGATCTAACCATTCTTGCAGAGTTGTGCAGTGCACCTTCAACCATGATGCAGCTTTCTCCAACAAGATGATTAATAAATTATGAAGTATATAAGAGATACTGGCTGTTTGGAGTGACATCTAAACTGTCATATCTGAGCGCCTTTGCAAAGACAGTGATTATGTGTGAATGATGGTGAAAGTGTTGAATGATGAAGAAAGTGTTTCTTTCTTTTTGGGTCACCCTGCCTCAGTGGGAGATGGCTGATGTGTTGAAAAAATAAAGAAATTTTTATTTTATTTCTGTGGTCAGGCTCCATGAACCACCACTGATGCCCAGCAAACACTTTAATGTCCAATACAATTATTTATCTCTCCTGTACACAGGAGCAACAATGCTACTTCTGATTGACATCAGAAATGGTGCTAAGGCTCCAACACCACCAGGCAACCTCTTACACATGTAATAAGACTCCACCAGTTTGTCTAATTCTTAAGTAGTCTTTAAATATTAGGATTAGTTTTTCCAAAACGCATTCCATACTACTGGCTTTCTTTTGTGCCTAATATTTTATTACATGTAAACTACATGATTTTTGTACCACAAAAAATTGAAAATTTTAATTTTGAATTTGAATATCCACCTCTGTTACATTATTTCAGTTACATTTATGTTATTTAACCCTGGCTTTGAAGCCAGGGTCCAAGCCGTAGTACTACCTCATGAGCTCAGCTCACTCAGATAAGTTGTGAGCGGTAAATTTGGGCCTAGATATGAGAGACTGCATCTGTGTGGTAAGTGTGCACCATATAAAACAAATCCTGCAGCACACGGTTCATAATGAGAAAAACTGCAACCGTTTTTTTTTAGATTAACACAGCGACTTTGTGGTGTATTTTCTTATGGTTTTTATGGTTATATTCGAGGTTTCTCATCTCATTTGATAGAATGGAAGATATATTACAAAAAAGAGATGATTTTGATTGGTTTTAGTACTGAAAATAGCTTGAAATTGAGCTCAAAGTAAAGGAAATGTTCGATTTTTGATGTTCACGAGTAAACAAATCACATCACGTGTCCAATACATGTCAACTGGTGGGTCTAATGTGTGTTCATGAATGCGCTGATATTATTTATACAATTATTATAATACTGCATAACAGTAAATCTTTAATTTTTTGGAGTGAATAAAAAATTTTTGCGAATCAAAAATCAAAATGGAATTCATCTGTAAAGCCTGGAAACGTAACTAATAAACAGAGGAAATGTTATTTTAGTGCCAGGAATGCCTGCATTGTTTATTCTAGACCCCATTTTGAAATTGGAATATTTTGAACTTTGTGTGAAATTGGCCAAATTACCAATTTCCATTTATTTGAGAAGTTGAAATAGTTGATTGGGCAATTTCTTGTGTTCAATAAATAAAATGGAACACATACTAGCAAAATAGCTAAGAATTTGGTTGACTGGAATAATGTAATTGGCCTAAAATAGAAGTCAAAGTGGGCAAAATCGCTGATGCGTAAATATCACTGACTCAGCAAAATTTGTGAGAGCGTAATTTCGTCAATGTTTGATGAAATTTGGTACTTTTTGTTTTATTACCTTTAGAAAAAGATTCTCTAAAATTTCATAAGAATTTTTTTTTTTTTTTTAAATTCTTGGACCCTGTGGGGAATTTTCAGATTGGGGGTCTGGACCCTCAAAGGATTAAAAAAAAAATAATATTTACATAATTGAATTTACTCACCTGCTCTAAGCCAGCAGTATCGCCAACTGGATTCAAATGATTTCTCACAAGATCTTTAGGTGTCAGCGAAGAATGGCGGGCAAACATTATCATCGCAAAGAGTGGCACATTATCTCCATTGTTGTTACTGATATAGAGGTCGAGCGCTGAGGCAAGCATGTGTAGCTTGACAGCCTCACACAGCTTCACGTCCAACTCCGAGTCTCCATTAAGTTGGGACAACACAACACATTCCCGGTTCTCGCAGCCCGTAAGATTCAGCGCCTTGTGTAAGAAAGCATTTATTTGATAAACAACATGCAGGAAGAGTATAGTCACCATACACTGACTGCAACTGTTCATCAAAATTCTGCACTTAGATGAGGAACTTAATGTCAACATCATAAGATTCTTCGCACATGTGCAGATTTTTTATGTACATGTGGTAACAATTTATTATATAGGCAATCATGGAATATTTTTTTTTTTTTTATTAACACATCGGCCGATTCCCACCAAGGCAGGGTGGCCCGAAAAAGAAAAACTTTCATCATCATTCACTCCATCACTGTCTTGCCAGAAGGGTGCTTTACACTACAGTTATAAAACTGCAACATTAACACCCCTCCTTCAGAGTGCCGGCACTGTACTTCCCATCTCCAGAACTCAAGTCCGGCCTGCCGGTTTCCCTGAATCCCTTCATAAATGTTACTTTGCTCACACTCCAACAGCACGTCAAGTATTAAAAACCATATGCCTCCATTCACTCCTATCAAATACGCTCAAACATGCTTGCTGGAAGTCCAAGCCCTCGCACACAAAACTTCCTTTACCCTCCCTCCAACCTTTCCTAGGCCGACCCCTACCCCGCCTTCCTCCACTACAGATTTATACACTCTCGAAGTCACTCTGTCTCGTTCCATTCTCTCTACATGTCCAAACCACCTCAACAACCCCTCCTCAGCTCTCTGGACAATCGTTTTGGTAATCCCGCACCTCCTCCTAATTTCCAAACTCAGAATTCTCTGCATTATATTCACACCACACATTGACCTCAGACATGACATCTCCACTGCCTCCAGCCTTCTCCTCGTTGCAACATTCATCACCCATGCTTCACACCCATATAAGAGCGTTGGTATAACTATACTCTCATACATTCCCTCTTTACTTCCATGGACAAGGTTCTTTGTCTCCACAGACTCCAAGTGCTCCACTCACCCTTTTCCCCTCATCAATTCTATGATTCACCTCATCCTTCATAGACCCATCCGCCGACATGTCCACTCCCAAATATCTGAATACATTCACCTCCTCCATACTCTCTCCCTCCAATCTGATATCCAATCTTTCGTCACCTATTCTTTTGTTATCCTCATCACCTTACTCTTTCCTATATTCACTTTCAATTTTCTTCTTTTACACACCCTACCAAATTCATCCACCAACCTCTGCAACTTCTCTTCAGAATCTCCCAAAGCACAGTGTCATCAGCAAAAATCAACTGTGACAACTCCCACTTTGTATTTGCTTCTTTATCTTTTAGCCCAACACCTCTTGCCAAGACCCTCGCATTCACTTCTCTTACAACCCCATCTATAAATATATTGAACAACCACGGTGACATCACACATCCTTGTCTAAGGCCCACTTTTACTGGGAAATAGTCCCCTTCCCTCCTACACACTCTAACCTGAGCCTCACTATCCTCATAAAAACTCTTCACTGCTTTCAGTAACCTTCCTCCTATTCCATACACCTGCAACATCTGCCACATTGCCCCCCTATCTACCCTATCATACGCCTTTTCCAAATCCATAAATGCCACAAAAACATCTTTACCCTTATCCAAATACTGTTCACCTATATGTTTCACTGTAAACACTTGGTCTACACACCCCTACCTTTCCTAAAGCCCCTTGTTCATCTGCTATCCTGCTTTCTGTTTTACTCTTAATTCTTTCAATAATAACTCTACCATACACTTTACCAGGTACACTCAACAGACTTATTCCCCTATAATTTTTGCACTCTCTTTTGTCCCTTTTGCCTTTATACAAAGGAACAATACACGCTCTCTGCCAATCCCTAGGTACCTTACCCTCTTCCATACATTTATTAAATAATAGCACCAACCACTCCAAAATTATATCCCCACCTGCTTTTAACATTTCTATCTTTATCCCATCAATCCCAGCTGCCTTACCCCCTTTCATTCTACCCACTGCCTCACGAACTTCCCTACACCCACAACTGGCTCTTCCACACTCCTACAAGATGTTATTCCTCCTTGCCCTACACACGAAATCACAGCTTCCCTGTCTTCATCAACATTTAACAAATCCTCAAAATATTCTCTCCATCTTCCCGATACCTCTAACTCTCCATTTAATAACTCTCCTCTCCTATTTTTAACTGTCAAATCCATTTGTTCTCTAGGCTTCCTCAACTTATTAATCTCATTCCAAAACTTTTTCTTATTTTCAACAAAATTTGCTGATAACATCTCACCCACTCTCTCATCTGCTCTCTTTTACATTGCTTCACCACTCTTTAACCTCTCTTTTCTCTCCATATACTCTTCCCTCCTTGCATCACTTCTACTTTGTAAAAACCTCTCATATGCTAACTTTTTCTCCCTTACTACTCTTTTTACATCATCATTCCACCAATCGCTCCTCTTCCCTCCCGCACCAACTGGCCTGTAACCACAAACTTCTGCTGAACACTCTAACACTTCATTTTTAAATCTACCCCATACATTTTCGACCCCATTGCCTACACTCTCACTAGCCCATCTATCCTCCAATAGTTGTTTATATCTTACCCTAACTGCCTCCTCTTTTAGTTTATAAACCTTCACCTCTCTTTTACTTACTGATTCTATTTTTCTTGTATCCCATCTACCTTTTACTCCCACTGTAGCTATAACTAAAAAGTGATCTGATATATCTGTGGCCCCTCTATAAACATGTACATCCTGAAGTCTACTCAACAGTCTTTTATCTACCAATACATAGTCCAACAAACTACTGTCATTACGCCCTACATCATATCTTGTATAATTATTTATCCTCTTTTTCTTAAAATATGTATTACCTATAACTAAACCCCTTTCTATACAAAGTTCAATCAAAAGGCTCCCATTATCATTTACACCTGGCACCCCAAACTTACCTCATGGAATACACTGAAGAAAAAAGATTGAAGTTCTTAAAAAATTTCTTTCTAGGCAAAGTCTTCATAATCGTATCATTTCATGAAATTTGCTTCCTTTGTTTTTCTCGTCAGAGTAACTGTTTTATGCCAAATAAGTATATATTGACACTGGCTTTCCTATTATTATTGTATTGTATTTTATTCATTACCATATTTTTCTTATAATTGTTACAGTTTGGCCTATATGTTTTAACTTATACACACAAGTGCACACACACACACATTAACCTTGATTATTTACCAAACACTCTTCTCATAGGTACACTATACCTTAATACTACCTTCTATATTAAAAACACACACACACACTTATGTATAACCCACCACAGAACAGCAGGAGGCCAAGGCAAGAGTATGATGAGTGTAACAGAGCAATGGTTGACACACTGACTGAAGAGGCCAGAAGGGCTCATGCGAGCAGGGCAAAGCTACTGATTGTGGGTAACTTCAATCACAAAGAAATTGACTGGGAGAACTTGGAGCCACATGGAAGCCCAGAAACATGGAGGGCTAAGATGAAGGTGGTACTGGAAAACCTCATGTACCAGCATGTAAGGGACACTACCAGAGAAAGAGGAGAGGATGAACCAGCAAGACTGGACCTAGTATTCACCTTGAGTAGTGCAGATATTGAGGACATCACATGTGAAAGACCCCTTTGGGCCAGTGACCACATGGTTCTGAGCTTCGAATACATAATAGAGTTACAAGTGAAGAGGGAAGCAGGAAGGGCAGGACGAACGAAGCCAAACTACAAGAGAGGGGACTATAGAGGAATGAAGAATTTCCTGCATGAGGTTCAGTGGGCAAGGAAGTCAGTAAATGAGATGATGGAATATGTGACAACAATATGCAAGGAAGCTGAGGAGAGGTTTGTATAGAAGGCAAAGAACACAGGAGAATAAGGAGAGCAGTTGTAGAGCCAGAAAAGAATATGCACAGGTAAGAAGGGAGGCCCAATGACAGTACAAAAATGACATAGCAACAAAAGCTAAATCTGACCTGAAGCTGTTGTACAGCCACATCAGGAGAAAAATAAAAGTCAAGGACCAGGTAATCAGGCTGAGCAAGGAAGGAGGGGAGATCACAAGAAACGACTGAGAAGTATGTGAGGAGCTCAACATGACATTCAAAGAAGTGTTCACAGAGGAGACAGAAGGGACTCCGGAAAGACAGAGAGGTGGGGTACACCAAGTGTTGGACACAATACATCCAACCAAGGAAGAAGTGAAGAGGCTGCTAAGCGAGCTAGATGCCTCAAAAGTGATGGGGCCGGATAACATTTCTCGATGTGTCCTGAGAGAGGGAGCAGAGGCACGATGTATGCCACTAAAAACAATCTATCGAAACAGGGCGACTACCTGAGGTATGGAGACAGCAAATGTAGTCCCAGTTTTTAAAAAAGGAGACAGACACGAAGCACTAAACTACAGACCAGTGTCACTGACATGTATAGTATACAAAGTCATGGAGAAGATTATCAGAAGAGTGGTGGAGCAGCTAGAAAGGAATGAGTTTATCAACGACAACCAGCACGGCTTCAGGGATGGGAAATCATGTGTCCCAAGCCTACTGGAGTTCTATGATAGGGTGACACCAGTAAGACAGAGAGAGGGGTGGGTAGATGGTGTTTTCCAGGATTGTAAGGCTTTTGACACAGTTCCACACAAGAGATTATTGCATAAGGTGGGAGACCAGGCAGGTATAACAGGGAAGGCACTGCAATGGATCAGGGAATACCTGTTGGGAAGACATCAGCGAGTCATGGTACGTGACGAGGTATCAGAGTGGGTGCCTGTGACAAGCGAGGTTCCACAGGGGTCAATCCTAGGACCGGTGCTGTTTCTGGTGTATGTGAACGACGTGATGGAAGGAATAGACTCTGTTTGCAGGTGATGTGAAGTTGACGAGAGGAATTCAATCAGACGAAGACCAAGCAGAACTACAAAGGGATCTGGACAGGCTGCAGGCTTGTTCCAGAAACTGGCTCCTGGAGTTCAACCCCACCAAGTGCAAAGTCATGAAGATTGAGGAAGGGCAAAGAAGACCGCAGACAATCTCCTGATGCGCACATCAACCAAATAACTGCTGCAGTATATGGGCGCAATGACACCTCGTCTAGTGCCCTCCCCTTTAACCCAGGTGTCCCCAAAAGGTAGCATTTTGGGTCCTCATCATTTCTTCATCTAAATCACTGACTTGAATAACCTGTACTTGATGCTGATGACAGCCTTTTTAATATCAGGTTCAAACACCTTGTCAATAAACACCACAACAGATAACAATCTTTAAAATGTTCACACATGGATGATTATTAACTCATCTCAGTACTGAAAAAACTTCTATATACAGTGGTACCTCGACTTACGATGGTCCCCAAACTCACCCTTTTATGTAAGTTTATTTTTTTAAATGCTTTTGTAAGTGTAATTTTGGGGGTCTAAAAGGACTAGTCTATTTTACATCATTCATTATGGGGATAAATTCGTTTGGTAATGGCACTTGAACAGCATTCTGGAATGAAAAAATATCGTAAGTCGAGGTACCACTGTATATCTTTGGGGATAAACCATGTTCACATTTACATATTAGAATCAATGGTATTCAAATAGCACAAAAATAAGAGGGGAAAATAAACTGAAATTTAGTTCCCATATTAAACACACATCAACAAAAGTCTCAAAAACGAAAGGGATACTCTCCAAAATTGACTATTATATTCCAGAAACTGCACTCCTAATACTTTACTTTTCCTTCATCTACCCATACTTGTGCCTGGAGATCCACTTCAGCTACAAACTAATTATAACTCAACAAAAGGAAGTTCTCAGAATTAACAAACTACCAACAGGCAACACACTACACCCTAATTAATAATAATAATAATAATAATAATTTTTATTTCAATGCATGTTACAAGTGTACAATGTTATTGGTAGTTACAAATATAATACAATTATAAAACTGTAATGCAAGGAGAGCCACTGGCATGCCATGGCATTAGGGGCAGTTTATTCTAGAGACTTATTCACTAAGTACTTAATGCTAAAGAAATTGATTGAGTTTATTCTAGTTCTATATTATTTAAATTATTAAATGGTTATACATACTATTTAAAGACAATACAAGAGAAATTGGTTGAGTTTAATCTAGTTGTAGAATTTATTTCAAATTACAGTATGTTGATGCTATACTAGTATAATAACAATACTAGAAATAGTTTTAGAGTTTCATCTAGGTATATATTTTATTTCAAATTAAGAAAATGATGATACTATAAGATTTTAAATGACAATATGATGATATAAGATTGCAACAAGTGTTAAGGAGGATGAACATATCAAAATGAGATCTTCTTAAGTAAAATAATATTGGGTTTGGAAGTTTGTTACAGTATGAGTATTTAGTATAGGGTGAGTAGGTGACTTTTGAGAAGAGTCTTGAATTGATTTTCGGACAAGGTTAACTTGATATTTACTGGTAATGAATTCCAGATTTTGGGGCCCTTTATGTGCATAGAATTTTTACATTGGTTAGTATGGACTCGGGTATGTCAAATAGTGATCTGTGTCTTGTGTCATGTTCGTGGGACCTATTAAAGTTGTTGAGGAGAATTCTGAGCGCAGGGTTAATATTAGCATGTAGAGTTTTATGTATGTAGAAGGCACATGAATAGGTATGAATATTTTTTATGGTGAGTAGTTTTAAGGTTCTGAATATAGGTGGAGTATGCTGTCTAGAGTGGGAATTTGTTATCATCCTGACTGCAGCCTTTTGCTGGGTTATGAGTGGTCTAAGGTGATTTAATGTTGTTGAGCCCCATGCACAGATTCCATAGGTGAGATAAGGGTAGATAAGAGAATGATATAGTGCAATGAGAGCTGGTTGAGGCACATAATAGCGTATCTTAGATAATATACCTACTGTCCTTGAGATTTTCTTGGAAATTTGTTGTATGTGTGTTTGGAATTCAAATCCCTTAACCTACTAAATATAAATGCAATTCATACTTACTACTGTTCAATCCACATGGTAATGCTGATGCTCAAATTAAACAATTCCTAGAAAATTGTAGCAGAACACAGGCACCACACCAGAAATAAATACCTCTTTGATATCCCTAATGATCAACTGAATATCTACAGAAATTCTATGTAAATTAAAAGACCAAAGATGTAGAATAACATAACAGATGGACTGAAAAATAGTGATTTTTTTTTTTATTAACACATCGGCCGATTCCCACCAAGGCAGGGTGGCCCGAAAAAGAAAAACTTTCATCATCATTCACTCCATCACTGTCTTGCCAGAGGGGTGCTTTACACTACAGTTATAAAACTGCAACACTAACACCCCTCCTTCAGAGTGCAGACACTGTACTTCCCATCTCCAGGACTCAAGTCCGGCCTGCCGGTTTCCCTGAATCCCTTCATAAACGTTACTTTGCTCACACTCCAACAGCACGTCAAGTATTAAAAACCATTTGTCTCCATTCACTCCTATCAAATACGCTTATGCATGCTTGCTGGAAATCCAAGCCCCTCGCACACAAAACCTCCTTTACCCCCTCCCTCCAACCTTTCCTAGGCCGACCCCTACCCCGCCTTCCCTCCACTACAGATTTATACACTCTCGAAGTCATTCTGTTTTGTTCCATTCTCTCTACATGTCCGAACCACCTCAACATATATTACTGTGTGTGTATTTTACTTTTTATTGTTTTTAATGCCTAGCTCCATTCCTAACTTAATATATGCTAGTGTAAACTTGTTTTCTGGCATTTACATGCATTTATAAGTGGAAAAGAATGGCATTCTGCTTTCCGGTGATGTCCGCTTTCTAGCTGTAGCCTGGAACCTAACCTGCCATATAAGTGGGGCTCTACTGTATATATAAGCAATCAATTAGTTATTGCCTTATTAGGCTTAAGATAGGCTTAAGTTTGCCCCACAATGCTCTGCATACTAAGAGGCTTTCTGCATGCACACCTAAATGTCACCCATCTCTGTACAAACATTGTATTATAACGAGATAAATAATCTGAACCTGAATTGCTACCATTATTTTATATCTATACTTGTCAGTCATTTTCAATAGGCAAAAACAATACTTTTAACAGAAATAAGTCATAATTAATTTCAACCAGACACTGTAAAACTTACCATGCTATCTAAAGTATCCAAGCATTCCCAAAATCCATTGAGTATTTGTTCCTTTCTAAAATTTAGGCGATGCCCAAATGACCACTCTCGTAGCCAGGTTGAACCCTGACTGAGTTCATCTGCGAGGCGGGAATGAGTGACATGACCACTTGGCAACGGAATACCAAGGGAGAGCATCTGGTATAGGACAGCACGCACGCCACAGTAGTTGTCGCCTCGTACTTTCCGAAGATGAGTAAAACTAAGTTCAGCAGGAATGGCAGAGTAACCCTGAAAGTAAGTTAACGTATTAATTTTGCACATCATTGTTAGTGACACTCGTTATCTCTTCTAAATAAGATTCTTATTTTACATTTAAATTTTCAATTTTGTCATTAAGGATAACAATACAAATTATGAAAACAGTACCAATGTCAGCATCTCTAGAGAAGGTTAGGAATTTATATATAATTCTTCATATAGGATAGTTTATGTTACTTATCTATCAAGGGGGCTGCTATGACATTAGTGAAGGGCTCTTGATCTAAAGAACTTTAGCTACCCATCACTTCCTCAGATCAATCCTAACTGCCTCTCATTCCCCAGGCACTGTATGACCTTCATGAATTTATAGCTTCCCCATGAATAAAATTATAATAATGTTAATAATAATAATAATTTAATTACCTGTTTAATAACTTGTGCTTTTGTGGTGTTGCCCTGCCATTCTGTAGTTGCATATTTCGTAAGTTCCATCTTTGGTCCAATAGCTATGTGGGTGTCCAGAGTTGGTGTCAGCTCAGAGGTGTAGGAAGGGTCATTATCAATGACAGTACTTGACTTGTTTCCCATGATGAGGTTGTTGTTGTTGATGTTGTTGTCACTAGTATGACTGTTGTTTATGTTTTGGTTAGTGATGGCAGGGTTGCAGTTAGTGATGGCAGGGTTGCAGTTAGTGATAGCAGGGTTGTAGTTGTCAACACGATGTAGAGGAGTGGAGCTACTGCTTTCTGATGATACCTCTTTTTCTCTGAAATTAATTGTTTTCATATTAATTTTGCTTATTAACAAACTGTATACCTGCACCAAACTGCATGGCTACCCTGATCTATATGATATTTTAAATGGTAAGGGCAAGAACTTTTAAGTTTCAAGGGCTTCTATACATGTGACATACTTGTCTTACCATTACAGCACAGCCTGAAGCCAGGCTTCCCTGCTACTGCCAAGTCAATCATGCTGTTTGTGCCAGTAGCCTGCAAGCCCACTTAGCAATCATAACCCAGTTGCTCAGGAAGCTGTCCAACTTAATGAAAATTTGTCTTCAATGTGGAAATATTTCTGATATCTGCTGGTAATACATTGCAGCATTTTGAGCCATGGATGTTAAGTTTTTAATTGTGCTTATGGCTTCCCTGTTTTTCACAGGTCTTATTCTACACTTTCTACAACATTTTTCACTTGAGAAAGTTGTTATAACATTGTACAAGTTATGGTGCAGGCCCTCCAGTATCTTCCATGTATACATTATCAAGTATTTCTCTTTCAATTCCACAGTGAACAATCCAAGTGCTTCTAGGCATTCCCAATATTTTAAATGTTTTATTGAAGTTATGAAATCAGTATACAATCTGTGTACATTTTCCAGCTCTGTTGTCTGTCCTGTCTTTAAAGATGCTCTGACCAAGGAACAATACTCAAGTCATGAGAGTAGTACAAGTGATTTGAAAATTATTACAGTTCACAGTGTTTCTTTTGTTTTGAAAGTGTTCATAATCAACCTTGTTATTTTTCGAGCCTTTGCTACAGTTTCCTTATTGAATAATCAAAATGACATACCTGTCCTTACATTCTATGACACAGTCTGCCTATGTTCATTATACTGTACTCATTTGAGTTCTATATTCTTCTTTTACCTAAGTAGTTGAAATTTGTCACCACAGAATATCACATTATTTTTATCTGCTCATCAGAAGCCTGTTCATATCTCTCTTGAATTTTTCTGTGTCTTCTATTGAGGTGACTCATATTTATTTCAGCATTATCAGCACATGATATAAAGCTGTGGCTGGTGTTCTTATTTTTTTTTTTAACACACTGGCCATTGCCCAATGAGGCAAGGTGACCCAAAAAAGAAGAAGCACTTTCATCATCACTCACTCCGTCACTGTCTTGTCAGAGGCGTGCCGTTACTACAGTTCTTATATGAGTATGCTATGAACCGAGAAAGAGTAATGGTGCTAGGGTCATGCCTTGGGGTACTGAACTTTTTTACACAGTTGAGACTAGACTTTCTTTAGGTTACTACCACTCTCTCTAATCTGTTTGATAGAAATCTGAATATCCATTTCCCTACTTTTCCTGTTATACCTAGTGACCTTATTTTGTGAGCTATTACAATAGGGTCACGCTTGTGAAATGCCTTTGCAAAATCTGTGCAGATTACATCATTACGTTATTTTTTCAAGGACTCTGTAAATTTGTTATAGTGATCTTATAGTAGTGATAGGAAAGATCTTCCTGGAGCTCTAAAGCCATGATGACTTGGGTTGTTAAGTTCATGTTTCACCATAGAGTCAGTAATCTGATGTCTCAGCATCCTTTTAAAGATTTTTATTACTGTAATCAAACAGACATACATATGCATACATACATATGGACATACATACATACTTATATTGCACAAACATCACGAATATGCAATATAAGATGCAAAACAACTACGGGGGAGCTGAATGATAGCTCTAGGCCTTTTGTGTTGCATTAAACACATCAACAGGAGTTTGCAATGTTACAGAAAAGAGGAGGAGGTCCAATTAAGGATAACAATAGAGAGAGAGAAAGAGAGGGGGGGAGAGAGAGAGGGAAAGAGGGGAGAGAGAGGGAGGAGAGGGAGAGAGGGAGAGAGAGGAGGAGAGAGGGAGAGAGAGGGGAGAGAGAGGGGAGAGAGAGGGGAGAGAGGGAGGAGGGGAAATAGAGGGTGAGAGAGGGGTGAGAGGGGGAGAGAGAGAGAGAGGGGGAGAGGAGAAGAGAGAGCGGGAGAGAGAGAGGGGAGAGAAAGAGAGGGAGAGAAAGAGAGACAGAAAGAGAGAGGGAAAGAGAGAGAGAGAGAGGAAGGGAGGGAGAGTGGGGATTAAGCACCTTTGTTCCAGCAAAGGTGCTTCCTGTGATGTTATCTGCTTGGATCTTCTCTTCTTTTCTGCAACATTGCAAGCTCCTGATGATGTGTTGACTGCAACACAAAAAGCCTAGAGCTATCATTCAATGCCCCCCATGGTTGTTTTGGACATTTATATATTTTATATACTATTTTTCAATTATTGCAACTTGATCAGTATCTGAACTATGATAAGTCTCTGCATTATTATAAATAGAATATAATTAGAATACAGCTGGTTTATTATTACAGAATTAAAATACTCAAATTTCATATTTTAAAAAATTTGATTATAGTCAGTTCTTTTATAAATCTCCTCTAGCTAATGCAGTGTTTTATAAATGTAATTAGATATCCAAAGATAAATATTGCATGGAATGGCCTTCATAGTATGTGTTATGGAGGAGCTTCATGAGAGAGCTGACTGTCTTCATTTCCACACACAATTCTTCAGGAACTCAATATCAACATGTGTACTATACTGTTACTGAATCTCACTTGATTTCATGCACAGGAGAAAGATGTATATGTAACGAGGTGTCGAGAGGCGTCTCGACCCCTTCTATGTAGCCGCTCTCCTCTGAGCTCCAGTAGCGACGGGCCTTGTTACCAAACTCACTAAGACCGACCCGACGCTCCCAGCAAGTCCAACTGGTGGTGTCGGAGTCGGGGGTTGCGGGGGATATTTCTGAGCTGCTAGCCAGGCCCGAAGAGCTGCAAGCCAAGGTGCAAGCGTGAGACGTGCAATGCAAACGGGAAGCTTTGCCAACACACAGCCTTTGCATTCTCAGAAGGCTTTACTCATAACACCTTTGATAATCATAGCTATCACCAATAATTACAGTACAGTATTACTATCCAACAAGATATACGTATATAAATCAGATGATAATACTGTATTGTATATACATTTAAATATACAAATACAGTATACATAATGTCTCAAGCTATAATAAACAATAATGTATTTAATCTATAGTAAATGCAAATACAAAAATATAATATAGTCTCAAATATTTTTTTATATAAAATAGGCTTAGTAAGTAAAATTTAGAAACATCATTATTATTAGTAAATATTTGTAATTTATCTATCGATGATATGCCCAGGTCTGGTATACAGAGGTTAATCAATGGCCACAGTGTGCTAAATACCGTGAGCCGCATTCAGAAGAAACCATTTTAACCCAATCAGTTTTGCCAATGAAATGCTGCTTATTCTAGGAAACTCATGAATAAAATCTAGGAGTGTACATGTTAGCTGGGTGATAAATCACACCACGTGCAGACACCATCATGATCTCGTACTCTCTGTAATGACACGATACTGATACACAGTCCTGTTAATTGAACGATGTCTAATAACATAATTCATGTTTTATTGTAAAATTATAGCTTAACTTTGAAGTATTCATATTCAGGAATAAACAACATTTTTTGAAAAATAGTGATGCAGCAAATGTTTATTATAGAATGACCACATAATTTCAGACTACATTATAAGATTAGGAAGATTTTTAACAGAAGCGCTGTACATATAGCAAACATTTCTTGTGGGTATTACAGGACATTAAAAAAAACTAATTAATAAATAAAAGAAAGGCACGAGTGTTCTGCATAATGAATGTCTCTACTAGTAGTAGTAGTAGTAGTACAGCCAGCCTTTCTACTAGCAGCTTAGCCCAGTGCAGTGCTAAAACGATAGTGAAATACTTTCTCATACTATAAAACTAAACTATCCCATACCTGATACCTTGTGGTATGTAAAGAAAATCCAGGAAAACATATGTTAAAACACCTAATACTGTACTTCTTAAATGTGGATTTTTGCACAGATTATGGAGAATAAAGGGACAAATAGGCGAGTACAATGTTAGCACACGTCTTGGACGCGTCTTGAACGGAGGCTCGAACCTCTACTACCTCCTGCACTGAATGACCCACGAGAGATTTATAAATATTACATTACTATTTTTAGAGAAGATAAACTTACTGAAGTGACTGAATATTCCACTGATACAATATACAGTGGTACCTCGACTTACGATGGTCCCCAAACACACCCTTTTATGTAAGTTTATTTTTTTAAATGCTTTTGTAAGTGTACTTTTAGGGGTCTAAACAGACTAGTCTATTTTACATTATTTCTTAAGGAGATAAATTCGTTTGGTAATGGCACTTGAACAGCATTCTGGAATGAAAAAATATCGTAAGTCGAGGTACCACTGTACTCAGTTACTTACAAAAAATAGGTATGACATTCTGAAAAATTCCATTAATTTTTTAATAAAATGTTATTTTATGTATAAAAAATAGTAACAAAGCATTTACAGCAAAAATATCTTCATATAATTGTCATATATATTGAGGTGTGCTTTGGTTTATAAATACAGTGGTACCTCGGTTTTCGTCGATAATTCATTCCAGAATGCTGTTGGAGCGCCGTTACTGAACAAATTTGTTCTTATAAGGACAAATGTAAATTAGATTAGTCCGTTTCAGACCAAAAATACACTTACAAAACCACTTACAATAATACACTTACATAATTGTTCGAGTTGGGAGGTGTACGAAAACCAAGGTACCACTGTACACTGATGCAACATCAATGTGTAATTCATGTAGGTTCATTTATGGTGTCCCGTGGTCTGGTAGACAATGCTCTCTCCTCACACACTGAGTGTCCGTGGTTCGATCCCTGGCAAGGGTGAAAACATTGGGCATGTTTTCTTACACCTACTGTCCCTGTTCACCTAGCAAGCAAGTAGGTACCTGGGTGTTAGTCGAATGGTGTGGGTCGCATCCTGAGGGACAAGACTTACGGACCCCAATGGAAATAAGACAGACAGTCCTCGATGACACATTGACTCTCTTGGGTTATTCTGGGTGGCTAACCCTCAAGGGTTAAAAATCTGAACAAAATCTTATCTCTTATCTTAAAGTATGTATGTGGAGACCATAACATTGAGGAGTGGGCTGATCCTGGTGAAAGGTTCTTAATATAACAATTTAGAAGTATATTCTCCTCTTCCTTGAATCAAACCTCATCACCTCTCGTTCCTCAGGTGCTGTATGACCCACTACCAGTTTAGCCAATGATTTCCAGTACCATCGCTCCTCATTGCTGCCTTCTGGTATTTACATTCAATCCCTGTAATTTACTGTTCCATGATACATTGTTCCATAATTTACTGTTCCAAGATATTTTGTTCCATAATTTACTATTCCAAGATATATTGTTCCATAATTTACTGTTCCATGATATGTTCCATAATTTACTGTTCCAAGATATATTGTTCCATAATTTATTTCTTTCACTTCAGGTTTATTATTATAATGACAGAGAAACACTAAATCAAAAGAGGTCATATAAAACCTTAGGAACAAGAGGTGATCAAGTTTTATCTGAAGAAGGGTAGCTGCAATTCCTTGGATCAAGAGCCCTTCACCAGCATCAAGATACCCCTCTGGAAGGGTTCCACCTTGGGAAAACCTGATTCTTAGTACCTATCCTCTCCTTATTTTTTCTTCCTGAAGTTGTTCTCACTTACAGCCTTGTGTTCTCTCCCCAGTTTTTCCATACTGTACTTGTGTGTGGCAAGTTGCCAGTTATTTGCTGTTCCTTAGTCTAAGTTCACACACTGAGGTCTGTGGTTCAATCCCAGGTATAAGTAGAAACACTGGGGCGTGTTTCCTCAAGACACCTGCTGTCTATGTTCACCTAGCAGTAAGTAGGTACCTGAGTGTTAGTTGACTGTTGTGGGTCACATCCTGGGGAAACAAAATTAACCCAACTTGCCCAAAATGCTCTGCATAACAAGGGGCTTTCTATATAGTATG
Organism: Cherax destructor; assembly: GCA_009830355.1. Taxonomy (NCBI): domain Eukaryota; kingdom Metazoa; phylum Arthropoda; class Malacostraca; order Decapoda; family Parastacidae; genus Cherax; species Cherax destructor. The sequence goes on along the minus strand of WNWK01003112.1, from coordinate 65,337 downwards.
TCACTGATGTCAGTTAGGCCTGTACAAGTTGTATCATGTACTTGTAGAAATAATTATTATTATTCTTACCAGTTCTTTGCTGTCAATTAGTCTAAACTTGCAGATGATTCTGATGGTTCACTGGTTTGGGATTTAAAGATCTTGGATATGATACACAATAGAAGTTATTAAATTTGCTCTTTGCTGATGACACAGTTCTTGCTGGGGGAGGCTGACAAGTTGCGAGGGTAGTTGTTCAAATTTGGAAGGGTATGTAAAAGAAGGAAATTAAAAATGAACATAGAAAAGAACAAGGTGATGAAGATAACAAAAAAGTTTATGCTATGATAGATTTAATATTAGATTTTAGGAATGGATTATGGAAGAAGTGCATTGGGCATAGACATATCAGCAAATGGGTCTATGAAAGAAAAGATGAACCATATAATAGATGAGGGGAAAAAAGGTGGGTGGTGTGTTGAGGCATCTGTGGAAATAATGAAGTTTATTTATGGAGGCCAAAAAAAGGCATGTACCAGTGCCTACACTTTTATGCTGGTGTGAGGAATGGGTTTTAAACACTGCAGTGAGGAGGCTAGAGGTAGTGATGTTTTGTAAGAGTGATGTGTGGTGTGAATAATAGAGAATTTGGAACATAGAAATTAAAAGGCAATGTGGGGCCACCAAGGGCTGAAGAGAGATTGTTGAGGTGGTCCGGACATATAGAGAGGACGAAGAGGAATAGTGTGAAGGAGGTGTATAAATCTGAGATGGAAGGCAGGTGAGGTAGGGGTTGTTCCAGGAATGGTTGGATGGAAGCTTTGAGCTGCAGAGGCTGGAGTATCCAGCAGGTTTGTGCACCCATATTACATAGGAATGAAAGGGAAAGGAAAAAAAGTTTTAACCCATTAACTGTGTCCAACCTACTAGTATGCACAGTTTTTTGTGCCTTCAAATATGCCACCTGCCAATATTTTTGACCCCAGCATAACTGTTTGGGTCTCCTCCAACCTCTTCGTGCCTTTGAAAAAATCTAAGACCAGGTGGGTGCACACTGTGCATCATGGATAACACTGCCTAACTAGCATAAGTAAACAATGAAACCAGAACTTAAAGCACAAACCTTTACATACATTCCCCATGGTCCAATATTATCAGTTATTTGAAAAAGTAATTCGGAAACAGCTGTACACATACCTAACCAGACACCATATGCTCACACCTAGTCAATTTGGACTCAATCTTAAAAACAACCCACAAATGTCAACATAATAATGCCTAACAGTCTATTCTGCACTCAAAAAAGATATGAGAATCCAACTGGACATTTTAACAATTTGTAAAAGGTTTTTGATACTCTTGACTACAAGATTCTTCTACTCAAGCTAAATCACTATTAACTTAGAAGGCACATGTACAAGAATTTTGAATCATTGCTCAGTAAGAGAGACCAGCATGTAGATATAAACAACACTTCTTCAAGTACCCTAGCAACTAATTTACACGTCTCCTTACATGGCACCCTGGACCATCTTCTTTTTATCTTCTACATATATCAATAACCTCGAATTACCAACAATATGTTAAGTAAAAGGACACAAATGCAACTAATGTGATATTTTATTGTGGCAACATTTCGCTCTCCACAAGCGTTGTCAAGCCGTTACAAACAATACATGGACACAGAGCCTATATATACCCTCTGTGTCCATGTATTGTTTGTAACGGCTTGAAAAAGCTCCTGGAGAGCGAAAAGTTGCCACAATAAAATGTCACATTAGTTGCATTTGTGTCCTTTTACTTAACATCTGAAACCTGTACTCATTGCTGATGACACAACTGTGTATCATACCATCAGGCTCTGATCCATGACCTTAAGCACTACACATAACAATCAACTAAAGCCAGTCTACACCTGGATGGTTACCAATAAACATTCTGTAATGTTCAAATTCAAATTTTTTATTTCCTTGCAAGTTTACAATGTGGTTGACATATTGTACGAAGTACAGTGGACCCTCGCTATTCGAACACTCCAAAACTCACCCTCATTCCAGAATGCTGTTCAAGTGCTGTTACCAAACGAATTTATTCCCATAAGGAATGATATAATTAGATTAGTCCATTTCAGACCCCCAAAAATACACTTATAAAAGCACTTACAATAATAAACTTACATAAAAGGGTGAGTTTTGGAGTGTTCGAATAGCGAGGGTCCACTGTATACAGATACATACAGTGGACCCCCGGATTACGTCATTATTTCATTCCAGAATGCTGTTCAAGTGCCGTTACCAAACAAATTTGTTCCCATAAGGAATAATGTAAATTAGTCCTTTTAGACCCCCAAAAATACACTTACAAAAGCACTTACAAAAATACACTTACATAATTGTTCGAGTTTGGAGCAGTACGTAATCCGGGGGTCCACTGTATATAGAAGTATACGTATAGATGAATGGTTCAGAAAACCGACAAGTTGGCTTATACAGTGGACCCCCGGAGTTCGTTAGCGTCGGAGTTCGTGATGTTTTTTCGCAAAAATATTGGTTCGGTGTTCGCGAATCCGCTTGGAGTTCGTGATTCGTCCCGGAGGCATACGCGTGGCCTGAGCGGGCCCGGACACTCCATTCAGCGTCAGTGTGCAATTGTTTACCAGCGAGCGATCGCCACCCACGCCACCCATGCATTCATACCATATACAGTGGACCCTCGGTTTTCGCCGAAAATTCTTTCCAGAATGCTGCTCAAGTGCCATTACCGAACGAATTTACTTCCTTAAGAAATTATGTCACGTAGGTTAGTCTATTTCAGACCCCCAAAAATACACTTGCAAAAGCACTTACGAAAATACACTTACATAAATGTTCGAGATTGGAGATGACCGAAAACCGAGGGACCACTGTATTTTGTCATTATTCCAGTGTTTTTAGTGCTTGCAACTGCTAAATAAGCCACCATGGGCCCCAAGAAAGCTCCTAGTGCCAGGCCTGTGGTAAAGAATGTCAGAAATACGGTAGAATTGAAGGAGGAGATCATTGCAAAATATGAAAGTGGAGTTCGTGTCACTGAGCTGGCCAGGCAGTATGGCAAAGCCCATTCAACCATCGCTTCCATTGTGGCCAAGGGAAAGGAAATCAAGGACGCTGTTGTTGCGAAATGTGCAAGTATGGTCACAAAACAGAGATCTCAAGTGCTGGAAGAAGTGGAGAGGTTATTGTTGGTGTGGATCAACGAGAAACAAAGGTTGGTTTGACAGATTTAAGAAGCGTAGTGGCATACATAGTGTGATAAGGCATGGTGAGGCAGCCAGTTCTGACAAAAGTGCGGCTGAAAAATATGTTCAGGAATTCAAGGGGTACATAGAGGCTGAACAATTCAAACCCCAACAAGTGTTCAATTGTGACGAAACAGGCCTGTTTTGGAAGAAAATGCCAAACAGGACCTTCATTACACAGGAGGAAAAGGCACTGCCAGGACACAAGCCTATGAAAGACAGGCTAACTCTTATGTTGTGTGCTAATGCTAGTGGGGATTTCAAAGTGAAGCCTTTAGTGGTGTATCACTCTGAAAATCCCCGAGCGTTTAAGAGATGCAGTGTCGCCAAGGCTAATTTGTGTGTGATGTGGAAGTCTAACAATAAGGCATGGGTCACTTTGGAAATTTTCTTTGATTGGTTCCATGAAGTGTTTGGCCCCAGTGTGAAGAAATATCTTGAGGAAAATAATTTGCCACTTAAGTGCCTCCTGATAATGGACAATGCTCCTTGTCATCCTCCAGACTTGGAAGAGCAAATTGTGCAGGACTTTAAGTTCATCAAAGTGAAGTTCTTGCCCCCTAATACCACTCCTCTCCTCCAGCCCATGGATCAGCAGGTCATTTCAAACTTTAAAAAACTCTACACCAAATCAATGTTTCAAAAGTGCTTTGAAGTGACCACAGACATTAATTTGACCCTAAAATAGTTTTGGAAAGATCATTTCAATATCCTGCATTGTTTAAACATTATAGGTAAGGCTTGGGAGGGAGTGACTACCAGGACTTTGAACTCTGCCTGGAGAAAATTGTGGCCAGACTATGTCCCAGAGAGGGATTTTGAAGGTTTTTGGGATGAGCCTCAGAACCCTGAGCCTGAGCCTGTTGTGGAAGAAATTGTGGCACTGGGCAAGTCCATGGGGTTGGATGTTAGTATCGAGGATGTGGAACAGTTGGTGGAGGAGGACAATGAAGAGATAACCACTGAAGATCTGCAAGAGCTTCAACAGCAACAGCAACAACAGACCACAGTTCAGGAAAATGGTTCAGAGGAGGAGGAGGAACAGAGATGGAAGAAGGTGCCTTCTTCAAGGATTAGGGAGATCTGTGCCAAATGGACTGATGTGTAAGGCTTTATGGATGAATATCACCCTAACAAAGCTGTTGCAGGCCGTGCTGGCAACATGTACAATGACGATGTGGTGTCCCATTTCAGGGAAGTTTTATAGAAACGCCAGACACAGAGCTCCCTGGACAGATTTTTTGTGAGAGAGAGTTCCAGTGACTCTCAAGCTGGTCCTAGTGGCATTAAAAGAAAAAGGTCAGTAACCCCAGAAAAGAACTTGGTACCTGCAGTGTTAATGGAAGGGGATTCCCCTTCCAAACACTAGCAACTCCTCCAATAATAACCCAACAAAAAGCCGCAGATTATGCCAATACAGTGGTCCCTCGGTTTTCGCCGAAAATTCGTTCCAGAATGCTGCTCAACTGCCATTACCGAACGAATTTACTTCTTTAAGAAATAATGTCACATAGGTTAGTCTATTTCAGACCCCCAAAAATACACTTGCAACAGCACTTACGAAAATACACTTACATAAATGTTCGAGTTTGGAGATGCACGAAAACCGAGGAACCACTGTATATCACCTTTACCATTAATATATAAACTAATTGTTAAATTCTTAAATGTTTGAACTACAGTACCTCAATTTTGTAAACCTAGTTAATCACTACAATTACCTAACCTTAATATCAGTATATTCATTGTGTCACTATTGAGTAAGATCTATTATAAGACTGCCTGAAATGCCTAGGCATACCTGGGCATATTATTGGCCTTCTTGTAATAACTAATTCATAAAATGTATAAATAACATATGTACACCCCACTTTGTAATATTACAGTGGTACCTCGAGTTACGATGGTCCCCAAAATTGCCCTTTTATGTAAGTTTATTTTTTTAATTGCTTTTGTAGGTATATTTTTGGGGGTGTAAAAGGACTAGTCTATTTTACATTATTCCTTATTGGGATAAATTCGTTTGGTAATGGCACTTGAACAGCATTCTCGAACGAAAAAATATCGTAACTCGAGGTACCACTGTATCAGAAATAAAGTATCTGAATCTGAATCTGAATCCTCTCCCCTCCTCCCGTCTTCCACACATCAACAACTCTTCAATAAAGGTAAGTGACATGTTATTGTACTATTTAATTTTTATTTCTCATTGTTTTCTGTGTAATTTAATGTATATTTAATGTAGAAACTAAATTATTTTAATACTTTTGGGTGTCTGGAACGGATTAATTTTATTTCCATTATTTATGGGGAAAACAGATTCGGAGTTCGTGATATTCGGTGTTCGCCGGGCCCTCTGGAACGGATTAATCACGAACTCCGGGGGTCCACTGTACCTCGGTTTTCATACAGCTCCCAACTCGAACAATTGTGTAAGTGTATTATTGTAAGTGCTTTTGTAAGTGTATTTTTGGGGGTCTGAAATGGACTAATCTAATTTACATTTGTCCTTATGGGAACAAATTCATTCGGTAACGGTGCTCGAACAGCATTCTGGAATGAATTATTGACTAAAACCAAGGTACCACTGTACGTATACTGTAGGCAGGTGAGGTGCAGCAGTCGTAGGTGGTATCACATTTGACAAATGTGGAAGTAGGTCATGCCTAAAGGTTATGCAAGTGAAGAATTCCCTGTATTAAGATCCCAAGATGTTGCTGTGTCAGACAGGAATGTAGATGAATGGTTCAGAGAACCGACAAGTTGATAAATTAGACACATATGCAACACTTGGGAATCTTTAATGAGGAAACGTTTCGCCACACAGTGGCTTCATCAGTCCATACAAAGAAGAAAGGTGAAGAACAGGAGTAGTTTGAGGTAATCAGTCCCTCAGCCTTGAGTCGATGTAATCAGTTCATCAATCTTGAAAAGAATACAGCATGTGTGCGAAGAGGTGGCTTATATACTGTAGGCAGGTGAGGTGCAGAAGTCATAGGTGGTATCACATTTGACAAATGTGGAAGAAGGTTGTACCTAAAGGTTAGGCAAGTGAAGAATTCCCTATATTAAGATCCCAAGATGTTGCTGTGTCTGACAGGAATGTAGATGAATGGTTAAGAGAACTGACAAGTTAATAAATTAGACACATGTGCAACACTTGGGAATCTTTAATGAGGAAACGTTTTGCCACACAGTGGCTTCATCAGTCCTAGTTTAATTTGACATAAATTGCTGTGCATATCATGAGTACTTCACAAAAACTATCACTTGTATCCCATTTTAAATAAATTATTACTATAAGTTTTTTCAACACACCAGTCATCTCCCACCGAGGCAGGTGACCCAAAAAGGAAGAAAACATTATAAAGTTTTTCTTCTTACATTTAGTAATATATACAGGAGAAGGGGGTTACTAGCCCCTTGCTCCTGGCATTTAAGTTGTCTCTTATGACACGCATGGCTTACGGAAGAAGAATTCTGTCCCACTTTCCCATGGAGATGATTATTATTTTTTTTTTTTCAACAATTCGGCAGTCTCCCACCGAGGCAGGGTGACCCAAAAAGAAAGAAAATACTTTCATCATCATTCAACACTTTCACCTTACTCATACATAATCACTGTCTTTGCAGAGGCGCTCAGATACGACAGCTGAGAATAAGTCCCTCCCAACTGTCACTATTCCAGACCCCTCCTTTAACCCTTTTAGGGTCCAAGGCCATTTTTGGAAGGGGTGCGCCAGTGTCCAAGAATTTAAAAAAAAAATTGCTTATTTTTTTCTTATGAAATGGTAGAGAATCTTTTTCTGAAGGTAATAAAACAAAAAGTACGAAATTTGATTGAAAATTGACGAAATTATGCTCTCACAAATTTTGATGAGTCAGCGATATTTACGCATCGGCAATTTTGCCGACTTTGACTCCCATTTTAGGCCAATTACATTATTCCAGTCGACTAAATTCTTAGCTATTTCACTAGTATTACTTCTATTCTATCGATTGAGCACAATAAATCGCCCAGTCAACTGTTTCAACTACAAAATAAAGTGATTGGAAATTGGTAATTTAGCCAATTTAACTGAAAGTTCAAAATATTCCAATTTCAAAATAGGGTGCAGAATAAACAATGCAGGCATTCATGGCACTAAACTAACATTTCCTCTGTTCATTAGTTATGTTTTCAGTCTTTACAAATGAATTCCATTTTGATTTTTTATTCGCATAATGAATTTTTATTCAAACCAAAAAATGGAAAATTTTCTGTTATGCAATATTGTAATAATTGTACAAATAATATCACCACATTTGTGAACGTATATTAGACCCACCAGCTGGTGCGTATTAGACGTGTGAGGTCATTTGTTTACTCTTCAACATCAGTTTCAAGCCATATCCAGTACTAAAACCAATTGAAATCATTTCTATATCTGTAATATATCTTCCATTCTATCAAATGAGACCAAGAAATCACAAATACAGCTATAAAAACTATATGAAAAAACACTGCAAAGTCGCTGTTTTAATAAAAAATTATGGTTTCAGTTTATTTTTTCTCATTATGCACTGTGTGCTGCAGGATTTGTTTTATGTGGTACACACTTACCACATAGATGTATTCTCTCATATCTAGGCCCAAATTTACCGCTCAAAGCTTATCTGAGTGAGCTGAGCTCATGACGTAGAACTACGGTTTGGACCCAGAACTCAAAGCCGTAGAACTACGGCACGGACCCTGAAAGGGTTAAAGTGCAGGCATTGTACTTCCCATTTCCAGGACTCAAGTCCAACTAAATCAATTAACTGGTTTCCCTGAATCCATTCACAAAATATTACCCTGATCACACTCCAACAGCTCGTCAGGTCCCAAAAACCATTCGTCTCCTTTCACTCCTATCTAACATGCTCACACATGCTTGCTGGAAGTCCAAGCTCCTTGCCCACAAAACCTCCTTTACCCCTCCCTCCAACCTTTTCGAGGACGACACCTACCCCACCTTCCTTCCCCTACAGATTTATACGCTCTCCAAGTCATTCTATAATAATAATAATAATAATAATAATAGTTTATTTAGACATGGTACAATGATACATAGTTAGGTAGACATGATACATAGGTATAAATGAGATGTACATGCCAAAAGCCCCTAATATGCTGTGCATTGCGGGCATTCTTAGGACTATTTAATAGTAGACTACATGGTAAAAAATTATGGTTGATAATTTATAAAATAAGTATAATTGTGTATCTAAGTTATAAAATTTGAATATAAGTTGAACATAATAATTTATTAATTGTAGCAATGCAACTAATTGAGTGAGATAACAATTTAAAACAATTAATTGCATTGCAGTTACAGTTTAGGTGGTCATTATAATGTAAATGTTATAGAAACAGTTAGCTTAGTATGTATTATTCATAACAGGTTTTTACATTTAAGTGATTAATCAGGTTTTTACATATAAGTGATTATTCTACGTACTTTGTTGGGAATGTTTATAACAAAAAAAGGGGGCACAATATCGTGACTGGAACAATACACACACAACCCGCACATATAAAAAGAGAAGAGCTTACGACGACGTTTCGGCCCGACTTCGACCATTTACAAAGTCACACTAACACACAGAACAGGCTACCCTTCCCATTTCATAGACTCTGCTTTCTCTCGTGCCAAACGGACTTTCTTCTCTCCTAAACCCTCTACTCCTGGGAACTCTCCAGTCCTCTGCCTTCCCTACATCTCTGGTCTCTCTAATCTCAGCAACTCTCTCCGTTCCTTAGACATCAAACTTACCTTTCGTCAAACTAACACTCTTCGCACTAATCTAGTTCATACCTCCCCTTCCTCTACAGATTCTCCTGGTGTCTACTCTATTTCTTGCTCCTCCTGTCCTCTTCAGTACTTCGGAGAAACTGGCCGATCTCTTTCTGACAGACTCAAGGAGCACAAAAATAGTGTTAGGCTTGCCGACACTAATAATGCTCTTTTCTGTCGTGTCAGAGATCACAGTCATCCTATTGATTGGTCTTCTGCTAAAACTGTCTACCCTACGTCCAATTTTCATAGTCGCCGCCTGGTTGAATCCTCCCTTATACACAACTTTTCCTGTATGAATCTTAGCCCTGGCTTTGTCTCTGTTGATGCTTTCCTCTCCCATTACATTGTTAAATGCTCCAAACTTCAGAACACCCGTGACTTAACCTGATTCCTTCCCCTTTCATCTCTTCCCCCTTCTCCTTTTTCTCCTATGGGTTTTCTTTTCTTTTGCCTTGTATTTGTCCTTCTTTATTTTATTCGTCTTTTCCTCCCTTTGTGTTCTCGTCCAACCCATGCGGGCCGCCAGCTTCTTTGCAGTGCTCCTTTCCTAGAATATGACTGTCTCCACTACTACTACTACCACTTCCACTACTACCTCCATTATTACCCCTCTCTCTTGTACCCTCCCCCTGTCTGCCTGCCTATAAATACTCCTTCCACCTGTTCTGTGTGTTAGTGTGACTTTGTAAATGGTCCAAGTCGGGCCGAAACGTCGTCGTAAGCTCCTCTCTTTTTATATGTGCGGGTTGTGTGTGTATTGGGAATGTTTGATATTGAGCATTTAGGTTTGGGTGAGAAGGTGGTTTTCTAGCATCGTTTTGAATTGGGGTACAGGCAGGGTTTCTTTGGCAATGACTGGTAATGAATTCCAAATTTTCGTGCCTTTTATATGCATTGAGTTTTTACATAGTGTTAGATGGACACGGGGAACATCGATGAGTGATCTGTGTCTAGTGTTATGGTCATGTGTCCTGTTAAAATTGGTAAGGAGAAGTTTAAATGGTGGGTTAATATTTGCATAGAGTGTTCTATGTATGTAATAGGCACAGTAAAAAGTATGAATGTCTTGTATGGTGAGTAAGTTTAGGTTTTTGAATATTGGTGGAGTATGTTGTCTGGAGTGTGAATTTGTTATCATTCTAACTGCTGCCTTTTGTTGTGTTATTAATGGTCTGAGATGAGTTATTGATGTAGAGCCCCATGCGCAGATTCCATAGGTGAGGTAGGGGTAAATGAGTGAGTGATATAGGGTAGTTACTCCACACCTCCTCCTAATTTCCACACTCCGAATTTTCTGCATAATATTTACACCATACATTGCCCTTAGACAGGACATCTCCACTGCCTCCAGCCGCCTCCTCATTGCAGCATTTGCAACCCATGCTTCACACCCATATAAGAGTGTTGGTACCACTATACTTTTGTACATTCCTTTCTTTGCCTTTATGGATAACGTTTTTTGTCTCCACAGATACCTCAACGCACCACTCACCTTTTTTCCTTCATCAATTCTATGGTTAACCTCATCCTTCATAAACCCACCCATCCACTGACAAGTCAACTCCCAAATATTTGAAAACATTTACTTCTTCCATAATCCCTCTCTCCAATGTGATATCCAATTTTTCTTTATTTAAATTGTTTGATACCCTCATCACCTTACTCTTATCTTTGTTCACTTTCAACTTTCTTCCTTTACACACCCTCCCAAATTCGTCCACTAACCTTTGCAACTTTTCTTTAGAATCTCCCATAAGCACAGTATCATCAGCAAAAAGTAACTGTGTCAATTCCCATTTTACATTTAATTCCCCATAATTTAATCCCACCCCTCTCCCCAACACCCTAGCATTTACTTCTTTCACAACCCCATCTATAAATATATTAAACAACCATGGTGACATTACACATCACTGTCTAAGACCTACTTTTACCGGGAAGTAATCTCCCTCTCTCCTACACACCCTAACCTGAGCCTCACTATCCTCATAAAAGCTCTTTACAGCCTTCAGTAACTTATTACCTATTCCATACACTTGCAACATTTGCCACATTGCTCCCCTATCCACTCTATCATATGCCTTTTCTAAATCCATAAATGCAATGAAAACTTCCCTACCTTTATCTAAATACTGTTCACATATATGCTTCACTGTAAACACTTGATCTACACATCCCCTACCCACTCTAAAGCCTCCTTGCTCATCTGCAATCCTACTCTCTGTCTTACCTCTAATTCTTTCAATAATAACCCTGCCATACACTTTACCTGGTATACTCAGTAAACTTATTCCCCTATAATTCTTACAATCTCTTTTTTCCCCCTTCCCTTTATATAAAGGAACTATACATGCTCTCTGCTAATCCCTAGGTACCTTCCCCTCTTTCATACATTTATTAAACAAAAATACCAACCACTCCAACACTATATCTCCCCCTGCTTTTAACATTTCTGTCATGATCCCATCAGTTCCAGCTGCTTTACCCCCTTTCCTTCTAAGTAATGCCTCACGCACCTCCCCCACACTCACATCCTGCTCTTCTTCACTCCTAAACGATGTTATACCTCCCTGGCCAGTGCATGAAATTACCGCCTCCCTTTTTTCATCGACATTTAAAAGTTCCTCAAAATATTCCCGCCATCTACCCAATACCTCCAGCTCCCCATCTACTAACTCCCCTACTCTGTTTTTAACTGAAAAGCTTTCTTAACTTGTTTATCTCACTCCAAAAATTTTTCTTGTTTTCAGCAAAATTTCTTTACAGAGCCTCTCCCACTCATTCATCTGCTCTCCTTTTGCACTCAATCACCATTCTCTTCACCTTTCTTTTACTCTCCATGTACTCTGCTCTTCTATTAACATTTCTGTTTTGTAAAAACCTCTCATAAGCTACCTTTTTCTCTTTTATCACACCCTTTACTTCTTGATTCCACCACTCACTCCTCTTTCCTCCTGCACCCACCCTCCTATAGCCACAAACTTCTGCCCCACATTCTAATACAGTGGACCCCCGAGTTTCGTAAACCCCGGAAATCGTACAATTATGTAAGTATAATATTGTCAGTGCTTGTGGAAGTGTATTTTTGGGGGTCTGAAATAGACTAACCTATGTGACATTTTTCCTTAAGGGAGTAAATTCGTTCGGTAATGGCGCTTGAGCAGACTTCAGGAGTGAAGTTTTTACGAAACTCGGGGGTCCACTGTACTGTATTATTAAAACTATCCCAACTCTCTTCAACCACCTCACTACTCATACTTACACTAGCCCACCTTTCTGCCAATAGTTGCTTATATCTCACCCTAACTTCCTCCTTCCTTAGTTTATACACTTTTACCTCTCTCTCTTACTTGCTGTTTCCCTTTTCTTTTTGTCCTATCTATCTTTTACTCTAACTGTAGCTACAACTAAATAATGATCCGATATATCCGTTGCCCCTCTATAAACATGTACATCCTGAAGCCTACCCATCAACCTTTTATCCACCAATACATAATCTAACAAACTACTTTCATTACGTTCTATATCATACCTTGTATACTTATTTATCCTCTTTTTCATAAAATATGTATATTACTTATTACCAAACCTCTTTCTACACATAGCTCAACTAACGGTTCCCCATTTACATTTACCCCTGGCACCCCAAATTTACCTACTACTCCCTCCACAACATTTTTACCCACTTTAGCATTTAGATCCCCAACCACAAGTACTCTCTCACTTGGTTCAAAACTCCCCACGCACTCACTCAACATTTCCCAAAATCTATCTCTCTCCTCTACACTTCTCTCTTCTCCAGGTGCATAAACACTTACTATAACCCACTTTTCACATCCAACCTTTATTTTACTCCACATAATCCTTGAATTTATACATTTATATTCCCTCTTTACCTGCCATAACTGATTATTCAACATTATTGCCACTCCTTCTTTAGCTCTAACTCTATTTGAAACTCCTGACGTAATCCCATTTATTTCTCCCCACTGAAACTCTCCTACTCCCTTCATCTTTGTCTCACTTAAAGCCAGGACATCCAGCTTCTTTTCATTCATAACATCTACAATCATCTCTTTCTTATCATTCGCACAACATCAATGCACATTCAAACATCCCACTTTGACGGTTTTCTTCTTTTTCTTTATAGTAAATCTATACAGGAAAAGGGGTTACTAGCCCATTGTTCCCGGCATTTTAGTTGACTTTTACAACACTCATGGCTTACGGAGGAAAGATTCTTATTCCACTTCCCCATGGATATGAAAGGAAAAGAAATAAGAACAAGAACTATTAAGATAAACTCAAAGAAAACTCAGATGAGTGTGTATACATAAATGTGTATATGTATGTGTAGTGTGACCTAAGTGTAAGTAGAAGTAGCAAGACGTACCTGAAATCTTGCATGTTTATGAGACAGAAAAAAGACACCAGCAATCCTACCATCATGTAAAACAAATACAGGCTTTCGTTTTACACTCACTTGGCAGGACGGTAGTACCTTCCTGGGTGGTTGCTGTCTACCAACCTACTGTACTTTTATATTATATATTATTATTATTATTATTATTACATAATCAACATTAACTACAATAAATACACACATATAAAGTAATATTCTTATACTAGGGTTTAATATCTAACTACAAAGAGTGTAACTGTTTAGCATATACAGATTTGCAGTGTTAATATTTAACATGCCATCTTCAGTTGCAAATTTATGTTCATACTTGGCTAAAACACTATGTAAAATGGTTAGTAAAAGCAGAAAGGACTAATTCTAATTGGAAATTTATATCAAGTTATGGATGCTGCCACTAACACACAGTAGGCCTACAGAATGATAGCCGTGCCTAAAGGTTAATACAGTTTACAGTATTCCCTTACAGTAATCTAATTCTCTGGGTTTTTTTTTCTCTCTCTCTTCCATCATGAAATATCCCATAAATAAAGTTATTAACCCAAAGAGCTGAATGATTCAAAGATCCAACTCTTCCCATAAATATAATGTAATAAAAATAATTAATATGTTATATGTACTGCTATTCTCCTGCCCCTCACTCAGTTAATTTATTTTATATTACTATTCCTCCTACTTCAAAATACAAATAACTTGCATTAAACATAACACTATGACTTTTAAAAATCTTGTGCGTCACACGCATGAAACACAAGATTTATGTCTAAGAAGCCTTGAGTATAAGGCTACTTAGACACAACCTATGTATGTTTGTATCTCTCATAATACACCCAGCACACATGTATCCCTCATAGTACACCCACCATATCAGTGTGTATCGCATAATGTCTTGCTTCTTACTAGAAGAAAGATATCAACTAGGTGAGGACTCTTAGGTAGTACGTCTGTCCTGCTCTAAGCAAACGGAGGATCGAGCTTCCACCACTCCTTACACTGAATAATGTACATGGGTTTAGTGTTTCACATGAACAATAATAAGAACTATGTACGTGTATGCATTTCGGCCACTACGCAATCTGATAATGGGATTCCAGTACACCATAACTCCAGCCCCTAGTGACTCAATAAATGCAACTGCAATTATGCAGAGTGGCATGACTTTATAATTTTTTTTTTTAACACATCGACCGTTTCCCACCGAGGCAAGGTGACTTGATAACATAGTTACATATGTATTAGCATTGAAGATCTGAAGGGACTCAAAAGAGGCATTCACAAGTCATCGTTAGGAAACTAATAAATATCCAAATTTCAATAGAAATCATAAATTAGAGAGCAAAGGGATCAGTCTAATAAATACCACCAGGATAATAAGTTTGAAGCCACTCAGAAGTTGCATTACTGAGTTATCAGCCGAGAAGGGTTGAAGCTGATCAGACATGACACTCGGAAATTATCACATGAAAAGAAGAATTTTAATTTTTCGAAATGTTATAACCACAAAAAAGAACATTAAGTTAATTTAATCAAGGATAACCAAATAAAGTCAAAAACTAACTTATTTCTGATCAGAAGAAACATTCTCAAACCCAACATCAAAAGTTTGCCTCTTCTGAGAACACATCAGCACTAAAAGTTTAAATCCGACCAGAAGATGCATTTCCCAGTTGTTGCACAGAATTCAACAAAACTTGTGCCTACACAGCCTAAACCCATGAAACATTACATCCATTTCACATGATGCATCAGCCATTGAAGACTGATGACATTCACCACTGCTTTATTATAATCAGAGGAAAGCACTAAACCCATAGGGGGTCATATACCACCTGTGGGAGGCCCCTCAAGGGCGGTTCCTTGATGCTGGTGAGGGGCTCTTGATCTAGTGAATTAGATCTGTGCTCCAGTTCCCTGGATTGAGCCTGAATACCTTCCATCCCCGCCCCCCCCATGCACTGTATAATCCTATGGGTTTAGCACTTCCCCATGATTATAATAAATATAATTACCACCAGTGGGATATGAGGCATTCAAATTTGATCCTAACATCTGGAAGATAAGAACAGTTCCTTGGATCAAGAGCCTTTTACCAGCATCAAGACAAAAAATAATACAACACGATAAAATAATACTATACCATTTTGACATTAAAAGTGGCATAATGGCATCTATACACGTCATTATATATACCGACTCTCTCGGCCAGAAGCTATGACTCAACTCCTGCAACCACAATTAGGCGAGTACAAGTGCTGAAATTTTGAAGGCAATCAGAGGAGCCTGTCTCCACTTATCATGCAGAAACAAAATTTGGAAGTGGCCTTGGTAGAATTGTTCATAGGTCACCCACACATGTAAATACATACAGTGGACCCCCAGTGTTCGTGATTTATTCGTTCCAGAATGCTGTTCAAGTGCCGTTACCAAACGAATTTGTTCCCATAAGGAATAATGTACATTAGACTAGTCCTTTTAGACCCCCAAATATACACTTACAAAAGCACTTACAAAAATACACTTACATAATTGTTCGAGTTTGGAGCATCACGAACACCGGGGGTCCACTGTACATAGTCCCAATAATCTTGCTCAAAATACATTATACAAGAATTGAAGCTGATCAAATAAGCCATTCTCAAGTAATTAAAAAAAAATTACATTTTATTTAAAATTCTCTACAATCCTGTATGAAAAATGTTTGATTTTGATTTTTTTAAAAATCAAATTTGATCAAATTTACCCAAAAATTTGTCAAAATGACACCCAGACAGCCCAAAATTAATACAAAACATACTTCCTATTAAGATACAATAGCATTTAGGGTGAAGCTGATCAGCAGAGGCATTCTATAGTTATTACGAGAAACAATAGCAGTGTATGACTCTAGTGGGTTTAGCGCTCAGTTATGATTGTAATAATAATAATTCTAGAAGCAATTTGCTTAATAAAATTACCAAACTGAAATTTACACAGCTCAAAGTGAGTTACAAGCTGTGTTTTAATAAAGATCACCAATGGTAAAAATTTAAAACCAATCAGAAAAGACATTCTCCAGTAATTGATCCAATTCCAATGACTCAAATTTCCACCTACTCAGACTAAACTCATGGGGTATCGTCGTTCTTAAAGAAGGCATCATCAATAATATTTTGAAGCTGATCAGAAGAAGAAGCCTTCTATAGTTAATGAATAAGTATTTATTCAATAAAACTGGCAAATTGAGACTGATGGCAGCCAATGGCAGTGTGAACCTTGTGTTCAGGAAACTACACGAGTGGTGAAAATTTGAAGCCAAACTAATGAGTCATTCTCCAGTTATGGCTCAGCTTCAACAAAATACAGGGCATTTGAATATGCCAATTGCTCCAAAAATTCTGTCCTCGTTGCCACACACAAGTGTTGAAAATTTGAAGCCAACTGGATGAGGCATTCTCGAGTTGCAAGCAAAATAAAATTGAAAAATTGGAGGAAGGAATAAAATACAGGCAACCTCTTAACCCTTTGAGGGTCGAGAGGCCTTCTCCCAAACTTGTTCTCAGGGTCGAAAATTTTTCAAAAAAAAAAAATTAATTATTTTTTCTTATGAAATCATGGAAAATCTTTTTCCAATCATAACAACACCAAAATTATGAAATTTGATGGAAAACTAACGGAATTATGCTCTCGCGAAGTTAGCTGTATGAGCGATATTTACGCATTGGCGATTTCGCCCACTTTGAGCCTTATTTTCTGCAAATTCCAATGTTTCAGTCTACTCAAATTATAGCTATTTTGCTAGAATTCTATTTTTTCTATCAATTGAGTATAAGAAACCGCCAATTTGGCAATTTGGCCAATTTCACACAAATTTCAAAAGATGCCAATTTCAAAATAGGGCCCAGAATAAATGAGACAGACATTCCTGGCACTCAAATAACATTTTATCTGTTCATTAGTCACGTCTCCAGGCCCCTCTTACATTACTTTTGCTTTCCATTTTGAATTTTTATTCTCACAAAAAAATTGAAGATTTACTGTTATGTATACATCTGCATCATTGTAAAAACGGTATAAATAATATCAGTGCACTTGTGCAAGAATATTAGACATGCCAGTTGATGTGTATTGGACGCAAGGCGTGATTTGTTTACTCTTGAACATTGGTAAAAATCGAACATTTTCGCTACTTTGTGCTCAGTTTCAAGGTACTTGTCATCGTAAAACTAATCAAAATCATCACTATTTCTGTAATATATCTTCCATTCTATCAAATGAGACCAAGAAAATACAACCATAAATACCATACAAAAATACACCCGAAAGTCGCTGTTTTAAACCAAAAAAACGGTCGGAGTTTTTTTTTCTCATTATGCACTGTGTGGAGCAGGATTTTTTTATACTGCGCACACTGACCGCACAGACCCATTCTTACATATGTAGGCCTTCCAGCTTTCTTCCACCAGATTTGAAGGTGCTAGAATTTATGAATACAAGTACGTGACCAACCCTGGCTGCAATGATGTATACTAGTACGGGACCGACCCTCAAAGGGTTAAAGGTGACGTTGATAAATAATATAATAATAATAATATCATCATCATCATACACATCACACAGCTTCAGAAACAGTGACTGCTTCACCTTTACACAAGCTCAACCAACGTGAGGAAGGCTTTAGAAGCAGACATCCTTCAAATTATTTAACCCTTGAGGATTTATAGCTCAAGACAACTTAAGAAAGTTCAGTACTACAGTTCAATTCCCGGCGGGTGGAAACATTTCGACGTGTTTCCTTACACCTGTTGTCATGTTCACCTAGCAGCAAATAGGTACCCGGGTTGTTAGTCGACTGGTGTGGGTCGCATCCTGGGGGACAAGATTAAGGACCCCAATGGAAATAAGACAGACAGTCCTCGATGACGCACTGACTTTCTTGGGTTATCCTGGGTGGCTAACCTTCCGGGGTTAAAAATCCGAAGAAATCTTATCTTATCTTATGATCCCTTCCTAAAATGCAACCCACAAAACCTAACTCCTAGACACCTATTTACTGCTAGAGAAAGAGGGGCAATAGGTGTCAAGAGACCTGTCCATGCCTCGCAAAGATCTCAACTTGAACCCAGGTCCTCTTAACTGCTGACTGGACGGTGCTAGAAACACTCCTTCCAGAGTGCTGAACGCTAAGACATGTGAATTTGTTGTTTGTATACCCTTAATGTCTTTTTATATAAGCAAATAATAATTATTGCCATTACAGTGGACCCCCGAGTAACGTAAAAACTTCATTCCAGAAGCCTGCTCAAGTGCCATTACCGAACGAATTTACTCCCTTAAGAAAAAATGTCAAGTAGGTTAGTCCATTCAGACCCCCAAAAATACACTTACAAAAGCACTTACAATATTATACTTACATAATTGTATGATTTCCGGGGTGTACGTAACTCGGGGGTCCACTGTATTGTCTTAAGACAGGCTTAAGCTTGCCTAAAAATCCTCTGCATATCTATATGCTTTCTGAATGCACAACCAAATGTACAAACATTTATCATGATGAAATCAATCTTTGTCTTTGTCTGTGAAAGACTACCCCCTTAATAACAGGAATTTTCCAGATTTCATTAACAATTAATTCTGCCATTACTCAGATGAGTAAAATTTATTATAATCCATATGGTATTTTGATGATGAAAGTATTTTCTTTTTTGGGTATTTTCTTTCTTTTTGGGTCACCCTGCCTCGGTGGAAGACGGCCGACTTGTTGAAAAAAAAAAAAATAAATAAATAAAGTCTTATACCAACAATACTGAAGAACAAGTTTCTTACTAAATGAATACTTTTTTAATTTGCATTTTTTTTTTTTTTATAAATTTTCTGAAAATGTTTCATTGTATCCTTTCCCCAGAATATTAAACAACTCCCACATACACAATATTTTGTCTTACCTTCTTAATAATACTTCACACCCCCTATATTGCCTTATTATACTGTACTTCAAAGTAATTTAGTTTCTGTCAGTATTAAAGACAAATATAAAGCTTCAGAGAGTAAAATCCAAAGTCATAACTAGTGCTCAGTACGTTGTGCAATATGTTCAAACAGATAAACAAATGACAATGTCTTCACATGACATACAGCTGCCTCTTCTCTCCACTAGATAACACCTGCAGTCACTAAAATAAGCAGAAATGCACTTATATTTTAGGTTAAATCATTAGCTGTCATGTTATTGAGAGCGTTATTGAAGCAGAGGATATGAGAGGCACTAACTCACGGAAGATAGCCTATAACCACATCAGTGGCACAAACTAAAAGATGTTCACCAAGTGAGGTAAGAACACTCTCTATAACCTCCGAGAGAAACATGCTGTACCCTCCGTACTTTGCACACACCTTACTGCATCTATTTTTGTCTGTGGGCCAGTTACCCTCACCAGCATGACAAAGTTGCCAGCTACAACCTTTGTATAGAATTTAAGTTATATAGTTCAGCCCATTTTATGTAAATTATTAGCTTTGACATGTATAAATAAAATTATAAAACTAATTCCACAATACAAGATATACATTTAAAGAAATATTCTAAAAGCATCATGATTCCTTTTTGGCAACTCTCTCTGCTGGTTATATCTGGCGAGGAGAGCTCATGAGACTTAGTGGGTAGATGCAATGAAGTTCCAATATGAATGATGTTCACTGCAGCTGGATGTCAATACAATTATATTGTTCTACTTTTCTTAACAAAACTCAATAAACAACTATCCTATACTATTTTCTACCATCATCACATCAACCATCTCCCACCAAGGCAGGGCAACCCAATGATGCAATACACTGTCATACAAAACCAGCTCATCTAACTCTGTCCCTATTCTTCCAGTCTTCCTTCAACTAACATTGAAAACTGATTACTCATCCTGTCCTATTATATTTCTACTGTAACTAAGCAACTTCCTGTATCTTCACCATCTCTATTCAATCACTCCACAAAATTGAACATCATTGAATCAACTTGAAAAACATAAGTCATAATTTAAAAAAACAAATGTTTAACGCATCAGCCGTTTCCCACCAAGGCAGGGTGACCCAAAAAAGAAGAAACACTTTCATCATTACTCACTCCATCACTGTATTGCCAGAGGCCTGCCGATACTGCAGGTCAAAACCTGCAACATATCTCCACTCCTCCTTCAGAGTGCTGGAACTGTACATCCCACCTCTAGGACTCAAGTCTGGCTAACTGGTTTCCCTGAGTCCCTTCATAAGTGTTACGTTGTTTATCTTACCTTTTTCATTATCTACCTTTCTTATTGTACATATAATTGAAATCCTACTTAACAGTTTATGTCTAATTCTCAAGTAGTCTTTAAGCATTAATATAAGTTTTCCCAAAATGGATTTTGTGCCTAATATTTTATTACATGTAAACTACATTATTTTTGTACTGCATAAAAATAAAACAAAAATTTAAATTTAAATTTTGAAGCTGATTTGCCATCACCTATTTAGTAGCCATCTTGCCTGAGTGTGTGGACATAATCCAAATGACCGTACAAAGTTTGATGTCATTGCCCATTCTTCAAAGCTCATGCCCTAGAAACTGGCTTTCCCGATTCCCTTCATAAATGTTATTTTACTCACACTGCAACAGCTTTCTGAATCTCAAAAACTACTTGTTTCCACTCACTTCAATCTAACACATCTGCAAATGCCTACTGGGTGCTTAAGCCCCTGCTTCTAACAACTCCCCCTCACACCCTTCCTCCAACCCTCCTGGAATGGCCCAAAATGCTCTGCATAACCATGGGCTTTCTGCATGTCACCCATCTCTGTGAAAACATTGTATCATGTGGAAATAAATCTTTGACTTTGACTAAAGTTTATAAACTCCTAGGCCAATCTATCCTGCTCCATTCTTTCTAAGAAAGCAAACTATCTCAACAACCCTTCACTGAAGAAAATAAAGAGGAAACTAAGTGAATTGGCACTGAAAAAGAAAACTCTCAACCTGAGACATTAGTGATAACAGAAAAGCATTTGCTAGATAGCCATATCAGTGTGGATGCCAATAGTGTATGTCTTATTATAAGACCTGGCAGAGCATTGCATCCTAAGTTAGGGATGCTCATCTTCCTAAGACAGAAAAATCCTAATCACTGCACTCATACAGTGGACCCCCGGTGTTCGTCCTGCTCAAAACACTCCCTTTTATGTAAGTGTATTTTTTTAAATGTTTTTATAAGTGTAGTTTTGGGGGTCTAAAAGGACTAGTCTACTCTACATTATTTCTTAAGGGAATAAATTCGGTTGGTAATGGCACTTGAACAGCATTCTGTTACGAAAAATGGACGAACACCGGGGGTCCACTGTACACACTCACACAAAGAACAAGTACTGTAAAATCACAAGCAACCCTTCCTGATCAAGTACAGACACCAGGAAACCAAGCATACCTGTAAAGAACTTCTAATGTCAGAATTGAGAGAAGTATCCACTCTATACAGTGGTACCTCGAGTTACGATGGTCCCCAAAATCGCCCTTTTATGTAAGTATATTTTTTTAAATGCTTTTGTAAGTATATTTTTGGGGGTGTAAAAGGACTAGTCTATTTTACATTATTCCTTATGGGGATAAATTCGTTTGGTAATGGCACTTGAACAGCATTCTCGAACGAAAAAATATCGTAACTCGAGGTACCACTGTACTTGGTGGTTTGCTGAATGGACATCAAGGCATCACATTGGAGAGAGGGATTATGGAAGAAGTAAATGTTTTCAGATATTTGGGAGTTGATGTGTCAGCAGATGGGTTTATGAAGGATGAGGTTAACCATAGAATTGATGAAGGAAAAAAGGTGAGTGGTGCATTGAGGTATCTGTGGAGACAAAAAACGTTATCCATGGAGGCAAAGAAGGGAATGTACGAAAGTATAGTGGTACCAACACTCTTATATGGGTGTGAAGCATGGGTTGCAAATGCTGCAGCGAGGAGGAGGCTGGAGGCAGTGGAGATGTCCTGTCTAAGGGCAATGTGTGGTGTAAATATTATGCAGAAAATTCGGAATGTGGAAATTAGGAGAAGGTGTGGAGTTACTAAAAGTATTTGTCAGAGGGCTGAAGAGGGGTTGTTGAGGTGGTTTGGTCATTTAGAGAGAATGGATCAAAGTAGAATGACTTGGAGAGCGTATAAATCTGTAGGGGAAGGAAGGCGGGGTAGGGGTCGTCCTAGAAAAGGTTGGAGGGAAGGGGTAAAGGAGGTTTTGTGGGCGAGGGCTTGGACTTCCAGCAAGCATGTGTGAGCGTGTTAGATAGGAGTGAATGGAGACGAATGGTTTTTGGGACATGACGATCTGTTGGAGTGTGAGCAGGGTAACATTGTGTGAAGGGATTCAGGGAAACCAGTTAATTGATTTAGTTGGACTTGAGTCCTGGAAATGGGAAGTACAATGCCTGCACTTTAAAGGAGGGGTCTGAGATAGTGACAGCTGGGAGGGACTTTTCTCAGCTGTAGTATCTGAGCTCCTCTGCAAAGACAGTGATTATGTATGAGTGTGGTGAAAGTGTTGAATGATGATGAAAGTTTTTTCTTTTTGGGGATTTTCTTTCTTTTTGGGTCACCCTGCCTCGGTGGGAGACGGCCGACTTGTTGAAAAAAAAAAAAAAAAAAATAATAATAATAATAATAATACTTTATTGAGACATGGTACAATGATACATGGTTGGGTAGACAAGATACATAGTTATTGATGAGATGTACATGCCAAAAGCCCCTAATATGCTGTGCATTGCAGGCATTCTTAGGACTACTTAATTATAGACTACATGATAAAAAGTTATGGTTGATAATTTATAAAATAAGTATATTGCATATCTAAGTTATAAAGTTTGATTATAAGTTGAACATATCAATTAGTTGCAGCAATGCAACTAATTGAGTGAGATAACAATTTAAAACAATTAATTGCATTGCAGTTACAGTTTACGTGGTCATTATAATGTAAATGTTATGGAAACAGTTAGCTTAGTATGTATTATTCATAACAGGTTTTTACATTTAAGTGATTAGTCAGGTTTTTACAGTAAGTGATTTTTCTACTTTGTTGAGAATGTTTGATATTGAGCACTTAGGTTTGGGTGAGAAGGTGGTTTTTTAGCATCGTTTTGAATTGGGGTAAAGGCAGGGTTTCTTTGGCTATACTGGTATACGTCATAACATGCCATGACTAAAATGACAGGTCAGGATGGAATACCACTGTCAAGCTTCTGTTCATTCTTCAGGACAAAAATGCCAACCTCTGCCTTGTATGTACAGTGGTACCCCAAGTTTTGTACTTTATTCGTTCCAGAAGGCTGTTCGAGTGCCGTTACCGAACTAATTTGTTCCCATAAGGAATAATGTAAATTAGATTAGTCCGTTTCAGACCCCCAAAAATACACTTACAAAAGCACTTACAATAATACACTTACATAATTGTTCGAGTTGGGAGCAGTATGAAACTCAGGGTACAACTGTACTTGCTACTTATATTTCACCCATTTAATAGTAATAATAGTAACTGGTTTCCCACACTATTATGCAGACCTGATTTCCATGAACTCTCTATTACACGATGTCCCATTAGTACTGGTAATTCTGTATATTTGATATAAATCTGCCATGTGTGATCAGTGCAGTACACAAAACTTACTGAATATATATATTTTTTTTAACACATCGGCCATCTCCCACTGAGGCAGGGTGACCCGAAAAAGAAGAAGCGAAAGTTTTTCTTCTTTTTACATTTACAGTAGAACCCCCATATCCAGAGATTCAGTATCCCTGGCTTCAGTTATCCACAGTTTACTGTGGCCCAAAAATACTCTTAATTTTGCATAATAACGGCTCCAAAGAACTAAAGTAAGAGAAGCTTGCAGTTCTTCAAAGCCTAAGAGAAGCCGGGAGTGAAAAAGTGATAATTCTCCACTTATTGTGCATAATTTATCAATTAAACTGTGGATAGTAGCAAACCCTATATACATGTATATAGGGTTTGCTACTATCTGCAGTTTCGGTATCCATGGCAGATCCTTGGAACATATCACTCGCGGATACCGGGATCCTACTGTACTAATTTATACAGAAGGGGTTACTAGCCTCTTGCTTCTGGCATTCTAGTTGCCTCTTATGACACACATGATTTATGGAGGAAGGATTCTCCACTTTCCCATGGAGACTGAATATTTTTATTGTGTAAAATTAAGTGATACAG
Organism: Cherax destructor; assembly: GCA_009830355.1. Classification (NCBI taxonomy): domain Eukaryota; kingdom Metazoa; phylum Arthropoda; class Malacostraca; order Decapoda; family Parastacidae; genus Cherax; species Cherax destructor. The sequence goes on along the minus strand of WNWK01003112.1, from coordinate 40,617 downwards.
CATGATACAGCTGCCATGATCCTGGAACACATTTACTGCATAATGCAACAGACACCTGTAATTTTATTTGATTCAGAGTGAATTTTTATAAAATAAAAGCTCTGTTAATAATGAGAGGTAATTTTGATATTATGCAATGTAAAGCAGAAAAAAATTCAGCAAAAATGGAAAATACAGTGGACCCTCGGTTAACGTACTGCTCCAAACTCGAACAATTATGTAAGTGTATTTTTGTAAGTGCTTTTGTAAGTGTATATTTGGGGGTCTAAAAAGACTAATCTAATTTACATTATTCCTTATGGGAATAAATTCGTTTGGTAATGGCACTTGAACAGCATTCTGGAACAAATTATGGCCGTTAACCGGGGTTCCAATGTATTGGTACAATACACCACAGAAAAATTGAGGTCCTACACACAATGATACATGACTCCTTCTCTCCCAGCAACAATCCTCGTCACCTATTGTTGCATTCCGACACCATCTTGTACCTCAATCAGTGTTTATAAAGCTATTTTAGATACTTTCATCACTGTAGTAATTTTTACCTAGCGCAATAGGAAAAAAAAATTTGGGTGTTAAATACAAAATGGTGATGACTGTAACCCTGCTTTACCCATATGCTCTTCACTTCACATAATGATATTGTACATTGCATACCAGTTTTCAAGACTATAACCCTCCACATTATACAGTCATACCCCGTGTTACGATGCTATCATCTTACGTTATTTTCGAGTACCGATATTTATAACGTAAAAAATTTGATTGCGATTTACGATGTTTGCTTCGTGTAACGACATTCGTACTGGACGTGTCCGCTTGGCGCCCAGCTGAGCACGCACTCCAGGGAGCGTCAGTGTGCTATTGTTTACAAGTGAGAGCGACCACCCACCCACACCCACGCATTCATACCAGTATATTGTCATTATTCCACTGTTTTTAGTGCTTGCAACTGCTAAATAAGCCACCATGGGCCCCAAGAAAGCTCCTAGTGCCAAGCCTGTGGTAAAGAATGTGCAGGGAGTGAAGCATTCATGCAGGGAGTGTAGCATTCATGCAGGGAGTGTAGCAGGCATGCAGGGAGTGTAGCAGGCATGCAGGGAGTGTAGCAAAGATGCAGGGAGTGTAGCAAAGATGCAGGAGAGTGCAGGGGAGGGATGCAGGGAGTGTAGCAGGGATGCAGGGAGTGTAGCAGGCATGCAGGGAGTGTAGCAGGCATGCAGGGAGTGTAGCAGGCATGCATGCAGGGAGTGTAGCAGGCATGCAGGGAGTGTAGCAGGCATGCAGGGAGTGTAGCAGGCATGCAGGGAGTGTAGCAGGCATGCAGGGAGTGTAGCAGGCATGCATGCAGGGAGTGTAGCAGGCATGCAGGGAGTGTAGCAGGCATGCAGGGAGTGTAGCAGGCATGCAGAGAGTGTAGCAGGCATGCAGGGAGTGTAGCAGGGATGCAGGGAGTGTAGCAGGGATGCAGGGAGTGTAGCAGGGATGCAGGGAGTGTAGCAAGGATGCAGGGAGTGTAGCACGGATGCAGGGAGTGTAGCAAGGATGCAGGGAGTGTAGCAAGGATGCAGGGAGTGTAGCAAGGATGCAGGGAGTGTAGCAAGGATGCAGGGAGTGTAGCAAGGATGCAGGGAGTGTAGCAAGGATGCAGGGAGTGTAGCAGGCATGCAGGGAGTGTGGCATTCATGCAGGGAGTGTAGACAGTTCTATGCAGGGAGTGTAGCATTCATGCAGGGAGTGTAGCATTCATGCAGGGAGTGTAGCATTCAAAGAAAAAGGCCAGTAACCCCAGAAAAGAACTTGGTACCTGCAGTGTTAATGGAAGGGGATTCCCCTTCCAAACACTAGCATACTACTCCACCTTCTCCCCTCCTCCCGTCCTCCACACATCAACAACTCTTCAATAAATGTAAGTGACATGTTATTGTTCAATATTTACATGTGTATTTAGGTATTATTCATTAAATTGTGTATTATTTAATGTCAAAAAGTTCTAAAAAATATTTTATTTAACTACTTTTGGAAGTCTTGGACGGATTAAATTTATTTCCATTATTTCTTATGGGGAAAATTGATTCGTGTAACGATTGTTTCGCCTTAAAATATGCCCTCTCTGACGGATTAATATCGTAAGTCGAGGTACCACTGTATAAGGTTTTACTGTACATGCTATCTTTTTTTTTAAAAAGAAGGTAAGAACAACAGGCTCCATGAGGAAGTGGAGAAGACTCCTTCCTCCATAAGCCCTGTGTGTTGTAAGAGAACTAAATTACTGGTAGCAATAGGCTAGTAAGCCCTTCTTCTGTATAAATTACTAAATGTAAAAAGAAGAAAAACTTTTGATTCTTCTTTTTTGGGTCACCTTGCCTCGGTGACAGATGACTGAGGCATTAAAAAAAAAAAAAGAGCAACAGGCACTGGGGAATACTAAAAAATTTTGGTTTGCTGTTTTTTCTCTCAAATTTTCCTGTGGACTTTCATGGTTACCATAGTTTTTTTTTGTTTGCTGCACTAGTTAGAAATTCAAGTACAATACTTGATACAGTGGACCACAATATCTTGCACCTTAAACTAAAACTTAATGGGGTCAGAGGACATACCATTGCATACCTAAAATCTTGTCTTAGCAATAGACACCAGTAGCCATATGAGTGTCCCAAGGTAGAATCCTTAGCCCTCTGCTCTTTCTCATTTACATCTATGATCTTCCCAACGCATCTCATCTCCTTAAACCTGTTCTATTCACGGATGACATTACTTATGCCTTCTACTTAAATTCAACTTTGCTTAGTGACACTGTTAACGACGAGCTACTATAAATATCTACGTGGATGACAATCAACAAACTCACCCTCAATATAGACAAAATCTACTACATACTGTTTGGAAACAGAGCTTTAAATATACAGTACACCTTAACATACCAATCAATGGTTCCCCATTACAAGACACACTGAGGGCAAATTTTTAGGTCTTCACCTTGACTCCAGCCTGAAATTTCATACCCACATCCAACACATAGCCAGGAAGGTTTCCAAAACAATAGGCATCCTCTTCAAGATAACTATGTACCCCAAAAGGCACTACTTACACTATACCACTCTCTAATCTACCCTTATCTCATCTATGGTGTTTGTGCTTAGGGATATACTATGACTAGTCACCTTAAACCATTAATTACCCAACAAAAAGCTGCTATGTGGATAATCACCAATTCCTGCTCCAGACAACACACCCCTCCACTCTTCAAGAGGTTGAACTTACTTAATATACAAAATATACACTCATATTATTGTGCCTACTATATATATAGAACATTAAACTCTAATCTAAATGCTCCTCTCAAACTTCTTGACAGCTACAACATGACACACAGGCACAACACAAGGCACAAAACTCTGACATCCTTTGTGCCCACCTCACCCAATGCAAAAATGCAATGCATATAAAGGCCCTAAGATCTGGAACTCATTGTGCAAACCAACAAAAAGTCCCCTGCCTGCCAATCAATTTAGAGCTAGCATAATTAAAAATTACTTCATTTTCCAAACATAATTATACTAAACAAAACCAACTCGTCCAACTTCCCCACATCTTATGTATAATCTTTCCATGCCTGAAACCAGTTAAACAACTCAAGAAATCCCAATTAACCAAAGATCACTAAATCAGTTTTAAGTATTAATACACACCTAAAATTGTACTATTGTAACTTGCACTAATTTTATTATTTTTTTTTTCTACCTCTCTACTATAAATTTTTCCAATTATAATTTTTTACTGGCTCTTTTTTGTATTAATACACAATTAAAATTTACTACTCCATAACTTATGTCTAGTTTTAAGTAGACTATAAGTATGTATTAGAATTAGTCTGCCCAAAATGCTTATGCATGACAGTGGCTTTCTTTGTGTACATCAATACTTTCTGACATGTAAACTACAGTTTGTATGCTACACAAATAAATAAAAATTTGAATCTGAATTTTCAATTTGACTTGAATAAAGTTCAGAATGCCTCTCACCCCAATCAAGACAATCTAGTACTGTATTGCTAGACAATTCAATAGACTACACAAACAGCAAGAGGTTATAACTCTAAACTAAGAAAGACATAGTAGTAGTAGTACCTAAATAATATTAAAAGGTCCTTCATAGAGTGGTAGAAATATTGATAAAAAAAATTATTAAATGGGTTACAAGAGAAAGCAGGAAGAGATGCAGTCACTGGAAGTTTAAGAAAATATGATAGATTAAATGCCTGCAGAAAGGCATTGTATGGCAATTACCAATGGAAGGTGAAAAGTATTTCTAAATACATGTTCCCAGTACTCACAATCATTCATAATACACACCCTACCTCATTCTAAAAAACAATGACGACTTTATTTAACTTTGTAACCCTGGAGGCTTATTAACCAAGGATAACCCAGAAAAGTCAAACAGCATGGTATATTTCCATTAGGATCCTTGATTAACATCCTCTCACAAGATGTGACATATAACAGTTGACTAATTCCAAGGTACTATCTGTTTACTGTTAGGTTACAGGCACAGCAGGTGTTCAAAACTTGCATACACCTCATCTTATATATGATTCAGCCCTACTTTCTCTAGGTAGTGAGCCAAGCATGATACCACTGCACTACAAGCTTCCTACCCTCTTATTCATACACTAGACATACCTTTCTAGTGTTTAAACCCAGTAATGGAAGTCTTATCATTTAACTCTAGTAGGTTAAAATAATCTAATATACATTACAAGTTAGAAGAGGTTAACTAAGGTAATTTGCAATACAACCATGATTACAAGAAAACAAATTAATGGTGTAGAGACAGCTTAAGTTAAACTTGTACACTACTTTAGCTAAAATAAAAGAAGAAATCACACAATACATGTACAGTATTGTTCAAAGTCAAAAATTTGTTAAAGAGCAAAACAGTGAAGCACACAGTGTGAGCAGCTCATGTGATACTTGGTACCGGCATGCAAAAACACAGTGTGAATGGTACCTCCGGAGGAAGCCTGGACGTAAGCAGCAGTTATGTCTCCAGCAAGCGAAGAAGCACCTTGGCTATTTAGCACCACAACTGCCTCTTTTTGGTGTGATTCATGGTCTGCATCGTTTACTGCAAGTTCACTCTCAATCCAAAGTTAGTATAACTAATTTTCTTCCCCATTAAATTATTATTTGTACTATAATGTATCACTTCCACTACTGGGGACTTGAAGCCTCGGAAAAGCTTTCACCCAATCTATCACTCAAGCTCATCTCCAGTGCTGAGTCAAAACTTGAAAAGCAATCATTGACATCTTTTTCAACCACAATCGCACCAATGTGAGTCTCAACATGCCTAGAGGTGCCCTTGTAAGCTCTCGGCCATGTGTTATTTGCTGCCTCTTGGGATTTCCACAATCTGTTAACTAAATCATGTGAATGAGCTGAGTCACTCATCCTAGGGGTGGAATTCAGGAGTGGCTCCAAACATACTTGTGATTCACGAGGGAAATTTGGCACATGCATCTGAGAGAACGGCAGCCAGGGGGCATACCTGAGCAGAGAATGACCCAGGCCAGTAGGAAGTGGGCTGGAAGAGGTAGAACGTGACCCAGTGCCAGAGTGGATAGCAGAGTCAATGGAGATGGTCATTGGGGCATTGTTGAGATCAGGTGCATCAGTCAGCAGCCCAGAGGAAGACATTAGTTCCTCCTCCAAGTCCAGCTCCAGAGATGAGTGATCTGGCAACAGTTGGTGCCTGCAAAATTATCAATACACATAAACAAGCATTGTTAACAAAATACCAAGGACATCAAGGCAACAACAATCGTTTAAAACATTATTAAAAATAGCATGTGTATGTGTTCTCTCTAGGGACGAGATCAAAAATTTATGCCAATACGGCTTCTCCTCACTTAGTAACGTACTCATTTACCAACAACTCGGACTTACGACGGGCTCTCTGACCAGTATGCATATCTAAATAATGTATATTAGAGCTGATTTTTTCTATTCTGTTTATTACAATATACAGTACACTACTGTATAAACATATAAAAATATACCAGAAATGTTATAAATAGTGCAAAGGTGACATTAAAACAATATCAAAGATGGTTGACACAAACCCACTACCATTATAGTATGCTCCTCACTTAACCCACTACCATTATAGTATGCTCCTCACTTAGAGACAAATTTGTTTACTGACGTGATCTTAGGAACGGAACTCCGTCATTAAGTGAGGAGAGGCTGTATTTATTATTTTCAAAATTATGATAACTATCTTCAATATACAGTATAATGAAATACTTATTGCCTAATAGGTATTAAATAACAAAGGGAGGAGGTAAATAAATGTGTGAATAAGTTTGGTACAGTGGTACCTCGAGTTACGATGGTCCCCAAAATCGCCCTTTTATGTAAGTTTATTTTTTTAAATGCTTTTGTAAGTATATTTTTGGGGGTGTAAAAGGACTAGTCTATTTTACATTATTCCTTAAGGGGATAAATTCGTTTGGTAATGGCACTTGAACAGCATTCTCGAACAAAAAAATATCGTAACTCGAGGTACCACTGTATAATAAAACTAAAACATACAGCACTCTCATAATACTGTCTATCTAAAGCTTTAAAAAAAGCACATTTGAAAAGTAAAAAAATACATTATTGTAGTACAGTGGACCCCTGGTGTTTGTGATTTTTTCCTTCCAGAATGCTGTTCAAGTGCCGTTACCAAACGAATTTGTTCCCATAAGGAATAATGTAAATTAGAGTAGTCCTTTTAGACCCCAAAAATACACTTACAAAAGCACTTACAAAAATACACTTACATAATTGTTCGAGTTTGGAGCATCACGAACACCGGGGGTCCACTGTACTGTGATTAGAAATTGAAAATGTAAAATTAAAGTTGATAATCTGAACACCAACGTCTCTCCATTATTAACCTGAATCAACTGACATATTTCTGTAATACAGTTTTTTTTAATTTGAAAGAACACACTGAAAATACGTAAGTATAGAAAACCTATATTATTCAAAAAATAATATACTACATATGCAAATCCTCCATGTAATGGATCACCACAAAACAGACGTCAGAAATACAAAAGATAATCCACAGATAGACTTTGCAATAGAAAAGTCTATCAGTTACAGAACTGTCTATTATTGTTACAATCATGACTAAATAATCTCTTCTCTATAGACCACAACTTCCACCTGCTCCCCATCCAATTAGTCCATTATATGGAGGGTTTGCTACATTATTCTGATAGCTAAAATTAAAAATTCTCAAGATAAGGAACATCAACAGATTATATGAATCACATTCCATAATTTATAAAATGGTAAACTGGTAAGCAAGCAGAAGGCCTCAGTCAGATAGCAAAAGCACCAGCTGTGGGTCATCATATGATTAAGATGCATGTCAGGAAACATTTGTCCTGTTTCCTGACAAACCTTACCTAACCTAACATCACCATCCCCTCCATTTTCAGAAGTTAATCTGTTCCTATGAGGAGAGTAGATGTTCTCTTCAATGCTGAACAATATTTCACTCTATTGAAGAGAAGGTGAATGCAGATATTTACCAGCTAGTTATGCCCAAGATGGTAGAAGTATATTACAGTTTATTTCCATCATTCTGGTAGATTTCCATCATTAGGCAATAACGCCATAGCCGTATATTTATCTATTTCTGTTTTTATGTTACTGGTAATACAAATACCAATGCATTTGCTTTTTAGATACGTAGTTCTTTTTTGTGATTGGGAAAGTGATCCCAAGACAGACGACTGTGATGTGCTTCTAGGAATGCTGGAAACAATTTCTCCATAACATTTATGAAACTCTGCCCAGGAAGGTACTACCGTCCTGCCAAGTGAGTGTAAAACGAAAGCCTATAATTGTTTTACATGATGGTAGGATTGCTGGTGTCTTTTTTCTGTTTCATAGACATGCAAGATTTCAGGTATGTCTTGTTACTTCTACTTACACTTAGGTTACATTACACATTCATGTACAAGCATATATATATATATATATACACCCCTATGGGTTTTCTTCTATTTTCTTACTAGTTCTTGTTCTTCTTTCCTCTTATCTCCATGGGGAAGTGGAACAGAATTCTTCCTCCATAAGCCATGCGTGTCGTAAGAGGGGACTAAAATGCCGGAAGCAAGGGGCTAGTAACCCCTTCTCCTGTATACATTACTAAAGTTAAAAAGAGAAACTTTTGTTTTTCTCTTTTGGCCACCCCGCCTTGGTGGGAAACGGGCGATTTGTTGAAAGAAAGAAGGTTTATGAAGCTCAATCTTGTCAAGCTCCTCAATCCTTGTTACATCATTTTGCCTTTCTTCATCAGACTTGTTGCTGCTTCATTATAATGGTAGGGATGGAATAATACCAGACTTTTTTCTGCTGATACCGATACTCAATATCAGGCCAATACCTATACTGTCAAAATTAGTGGTACCCACCAATACTGTTACCAATACCACCAAAACAGTTGATATTCACAGGTATCAATACTGCACTCAGTTTTAGGCCAATACCAATACCATCAAAATTGACTGATACCCACCGACACCGATACTTCATACACCCCTATACAATAGCTTGTTGGTATTGTATACAATAGTATACAATACCAACAAGCAAAAGAGTAAGACATGTGCAACAGTTTAAGTATCTTTATTTCCAAAATGTTTCACCCACACAGTAGGCTTCTTCAGTCAAATACCGAGGAGACTAAATATGGAGACAGAAGAAGCAGTGGATAGGTAAAGATAATGCGATCAGTTCAGCAGCAATGAAGAAGTAGCTTTGAGGTGGTCAGTCACTCGCCTGCCAGGTCACTGTATGCAGAAGACCCAAGCCAGGACCCATCCTGATGAACCTGCCTGTAGTCACTCAGTCATGAGATGTGTTCAGTTTCACAGTCTTGAACAATATGAACCATGGCTGAGAAACTGTCCACCTCAAAACTATTTCTTTAAGCAGACACTTAACAAAGAAGTTTGGCCAAAGGTTAGGCCAGTAGGGTAGAAAAGCTCCTGAAATTGGACACAGGTATTAGAGTCTAGATTGAAGGTAGGACTGTCATAGGAGAAGACAGATACAGTAAGTATGACTAGGTGTTAGCATGCACTCTGATAAAGAAGATAGTTGATCAAGACATGTTAAACTGTCAGTGAGACTTGACACTTGTCTCAGAGTGGCACCGGACGACCATGACTGCTTTAACACGATTGCTTTATTATGCACCCCATGCCATTATGTGAGCAGAAGTCAAAAGAATACAGAAATACATAATAGTCCAGAGACTGAAGCCCAAAAGCTCCACTAAATGTGTGAGATAAATTATCAAAATAATTTTTACAGTGAATACAATCACATAGTTTGCAGTGAAAATAATAACAAGATTTATGATTTCCAGGCTACTCGACCATCATAATGTAACATATCCAGTGTGACAGGCCAGGAAGCTGTGACATGACCCCTGCAGCCATATATAAGCAAGTACCAATGAATCTAAGGGACCAACTGTAATACAGTGGACCCCCGAGTTTCGTAAAAACTTCACTCCTGAAGTCTGCTCAAGTGCCATTACCGAACGAATTTACTCCCTTAAGGAAAAATTTCACGTAGGTTAGTCTATTTCAGACCCCCAAAAATACACTTCCACAAGAACTTACAAAATTATACTTACATAATTGCACGATTTCCGGGGTATTCGTTAACCGAGGGTCCACTGTATACAATATTCATTTTAAAGAAGAATGTTCCATCCGAACCTACTTTTTTCTTTTTTCTTTTTTGAAGTAAAAGTATGAGAGTGACATGTGTGAGCATTGACACAATATGCAGAACAAGCACTACTGGGACTATGTTTTGCCCAGAGTTGAGTTTTATCAAGTTAATAAAGCTCAAATCTGAGCAAAACCTATTTTCATAAAAACTTTTGCAAATTGCACCATTTTACCCACTTTTTAACACTGGTTTTCTCCATACAAAATTTCATTAATTCTTAGCTTAAGACCTCCCCAAAATGCTGTGTGTAATTGTGAATTTTATTTTTTTATTAAATTGTCGTCACCCACCAAGGCAGGGTGACATAAACAAATAAAATACATTCACCATCATTCATTCAATCGCTGACTTTCCAGAAATCTGCCGATATCACACTAGGATTGCCCTCTAGCTACACCATCACCATCCTTCCTTCAGAGTGCAGGCACTGCCCTTCCCACCTCCAAGAACTGCAAATATGGTCGGCACGTTTGCAGTTCTCTCTGCATCAACTATTCTGGCTGAGTATTGTATACTTGTTTGTGAAACAAAATATCTGCATACACTCTTTTAAATGAGTGTTTTGCAAGTTCGAATTTTCCACCATAATCCTGGGAAGGGATTAAAACAATATGGAAATGTTGTGTAATGTGACTCACCTTCTACAAGCTACTTTATATTCCTCAAAGCCTCCGAGCTCTGCTAAGCTGCGTGTTGGGGAAGAAAGTAACTCAAGTTTGGTACATTATTATTACACTTATGAGGAAACACTAAATGATAAAGTTCCTACAGTGTCTGAAGAGTGACTGGTAATCAAGTTTGATCTGAGGAAGGGAAGCAGAGCTTTAATTCCTTGGATCATGAGCCCTTCACAAGCATCAAGATACCCACCACCTTGTATAGCAAGTTTGGTACAATATACTTACAAGCATTACCTTTCAGTTAATATATTACAATTACAGAAACCAAGACTCTCTCAAGCATACTGAAGCTAGCAGGGGTTATGCCAATTCACAAAAGTGGCGATCGAAAAGAAATCAACAACTTCAGGCCAGTATATATTTTTTTTTTTTTAAACACATCGGCCATTTCCCACTGAAGCAGGGTGACCCGAAAAGGAAGAAACACTATCATTATCACTCACTCCATTACTGTCTTGCCTCAGACATGTCAATACTACAGTTCAAAATTTACAACAAGCTATAATTATTATATAAAATCACTTGAAAAAATACATAAATACACACACATTCATAACTAAACAATATCTTTAACTACTGCCAGTTTGTTTTAAGGCCAGGAAAAAAAATCAAATGACGCAAAAATAAAAATGCTTGATGCAATCTATTTGTACTCAACATACAAACAGACACTTATTACTATACACACTGTTATATACAGCACACTCATTACTGTACACACTGTTATATAAAGAACACTCAATACTATACACAGTTATATACAGTACATTCATTACAAATATCAGCCCAGTCCTAAAACTCTTCTCAAGTACTGTGACCTTCATGGGTCATGCCTTGATGCTGGTGAAGCATTCATCAAAAAAAAACTGGAAGTATCCCTCCCCTTCCTTGAGTCAAACTTGCCCAGGTACCTTATGACCCTTTTGAGTTTAGCACTTCCTAATGCATATACATACAGCAGTACTAATAATTCTCAACTCATGCTAAGTCAAACACTAAAGTCAGGTTTATGCATTACATAAATGCCATAAAACAGTATGTATACTCTCTCTTGCAAAACTTTCCATAGTGGCATTTCATCATTCAGCAAAACATTAAAAAAGTTTCCTACAGAAGCAGACGCACACATGGCAGGACAACTGCGTTAAAGGTTTCCTTAGTTGAAGTTGACTGATGGTTGTAATCAAGTCAAAGGAATGTTAACCATACAGTATTTTAAAAGTGCTGAAGCACGTCTCAGTGCCTGTATGAAACATGTCAGAGCACTTGTATGAAACACGTTGGAATACCTGTATTTAATATTTCAAATTGACCCTTGTAGGTTTAGCACTTCTTTTTTATTATAATAATAATAATATTTCAAAGAATACCTGTACAGTGGACCCCCGGATTACGTCATTATTTCGTTCCAGAATGCTATTCAAGTGCCCTTCCCCAACGAATTTGTTCCCATAAGGAATAATGTAAATTAGATTAGTCCTTTTAGACCCCCAAAAATACACTTACAAAAGCACTGATAAAAATACACTTACATAATTGTTCGAGTTTGGAGCAGTACGTAATCCGGGGGTCCACTGTACTGTGTCAAAGGACTTGTTCAAGTTGAACTGGAAATAATAAGTCTAGAATAACTGCAAGGAATATGATTACTGCCACTGAACACACAGCACAGCTTCAACAACAAACAATTTTTGCATACCTGTCATGAGAATTAGGGTGGAAGACTTCATCAAGTGGATTTTCATGTGAGGCTAAAGCTTCTTCAGCATACTGGTGAAGGCAGCCATTATCCCACTCCAGTGATGGCATCGTGTCATCCTAAGTATATTTTTTGCAAAATGGGGAACATGGTTAGTAACTTAAGTAGTTTACATGGCATGTGCATTACTGAGCTTAAATATAATTTCACAATGCTAAAAAAAAAAATAGTTATTTTCGTTACAAAATACAAAGTTTTCACCTGTATGGATGCACGAGATGACTCTGCATCTTCAGATGGAAGCTCTGGCAGTCGAGAGAGAGGAGGAGCATGCATGCTTGACCAGCCATGCTGTGGAGAATCCCACTCAAATGAGCCTTCAGCTTCAGAACCTGAGATTCCATGATTCGGAGGCTGTTTTGTCTCGGCCCCACATGCTTCCACAGCATCTGACTCAGATGACGTGTTGGGTTTACCTGCTACAAGTCCCTTGAAACTTGCCCTTGAGCGATGGGCATTGACTAAATCCATGGCTGAGTTAGGACGAGAATCACCTGAGGTAATGGAACAATCAGAGAAGGTAGTTTTGAAGGTATATGGGTTAGGTCTAGATGTAAACTTTGTTACTTCTTCATCCATTTCCAACATTGAGGACTTAAGGTCATCAAGTTCATGTTCAATGTCATCCAAGCAAGTGAATGTCTTGCAAGCCAAGTCTTCCCTCACGGAAACATCCAAGGACATCTCTGAGCACTCAGAAAGAGCAAAATCTGACAAATTAGAACAAACGGAATCTTCTCGTTTAAAGGAAAATCGCTTGGACCCAACAGGTGAGGTGACAAGTTCAGACAAACTGGAAGCTATAGAATTATCATGTGATATTGATCCCCTATGACCTCTGTGACGTATTTTTTCCATAAGATCACTAAGAGATGCACTAGAGATGTTTGAACTTGGTTGGTGCTCCTCTTCTCCTTCAGGCTGAACCCTAATATAGAAGGAAATTCCAATAAATATCTCCATTATAAGATACTGGATCATAGAATCCAGTCTACAATCCAGTGATATTATTACTCAAATATACTGTATACTTATTCCAGCTTTATCAGATGATATAAGTGAACTATGAAATTCAACTCTACTAACCTATTATCACCAAACCAGTCTCCTTCATCAGCACGTTCAACAGACTTGCGAGATGTCATATTCTGCAGACGTTTTCTCCTCTCAACCTTTAAAATAATAAAATGTAGTACTCAACATTTGGTATCAACTCTCTCTGTATTTATAATTTCATTTCTAATCATAATGAAAAGAACACTGGAATAGCTTCTTAAAAAATAACTCATGGTAAGAGTGAATAAAAGCAGTGTTGTATCCAGTTTCCTTTAATGCAGTCAAGTAAGGATGACATAAGATGAGATTCTCTTAGTTGTTGTTTTGTGTGCCCTGTCTTGTTTTATTCCCCTTCATATACATACTCAATCAACAATGTGAGCTCATTTGAAGGCTTTATCTTACCATTTCCTCTGAGTCCGGAGTCTCCGATCCATCACCTTGGTGGCGGGTGAGGCCTCTTGAAGGCACTTGCCCAGGCACAAGACACGTTGCTTTACCAAGAGATGACTCAGAAGAAATCCACCCACCTTGAAGAGGATGGTCCACACCTGCAGTACTACTCAGCTTGCTACTCACATGTCTGCCAAAAGAAAAACAGAACAGATTAATTTTATATAATTACTTAAACATAGGGATAATTTGCAGTAGCTTCAACACTGGTACTACAGAAAATCATTACAGCTTGCAATTCTAACATGTTTTGAGTGAAAAAATGAGTGAATGAGTGTGTGAAAGCAGCAAATGTAAAAACAGGCTGTAACATCACAGAGTATACTGTGCTCTACTACTGCTCCTGAGAACCAGAATGCTAAAAGTCAGTGACAGATTTAACAAGTGGAATTAAAAAGATACGAGCAAGGGGCTAGTAACCTTTTCTCCTGTACAAATTACTAAATGTAAAAAGAAGAAAAACTTTGTTTCTCCTTTTTTGGGTCACCCTGCCTTCGTGGGAGACAGACGTTGCATTAAAAAATTAAAAGGATAAGTTTTTTCTCCTGATGTTTAAGATACATGTTTTCAACCAGCTGGGACAAATCAGGGCCTACAGACACTGAAGTGCTAACTAGCATTTTAAGGCTTGTAGATATTTTCACATACTATTTTATACAAGTATCATGTTAACCTAAATGAATACGAAAGAACATATTTAGGTTTCCATGCATGTCGTAAGAGGCGACTAAAATCCCAGGAGCAAGGGGCTAGTAACCCCTTCTCCTGTATATATTACTAAATGTAAAAGGAGAAACTTTTGTTTTTCCTCTTGGGCCACCCTGCCTCGGTGAGAAATGGCTGACGTGTTGAAAGAAAGAAAGAATATTTAGGTTTGAGTGAGGAAGACGCATCACAGGATGAGCTTTCACTGGAGTAATGTTTTGCTTTGTGTCTAGGAGTACCTGTACCCTCTGGGGGGTATGAAAAAGCAAAGCTAGAATACAAGACTAAACTGTAAGAATTGAGCACTTCCATTCAAGGAACACAACTGAATATGATCACTGTCAGGAAAAAGTTGACAGTCTTAATCCAAAAACTTCAGATTTGGATAAATCACATTTAAAATGGAAATTCTGCCAATTTTTCTTCACTGATGTTTCACTTCAGTTATTATGTTTCATTTCAGTCACTTTGTGACTGATAGGAGTGAAGACAAACAGTGTTTGGGACTTGATGAGCTGTTGGAGTGTATGCAAAGTAATAGAGTGGTACCCCGGTTTACGATGGTCTCCAAACTCGCCCTTTTATGTAAGTTTATTTTTTTAAATGCTTTTGTAAGTGTATTTTTGGGGGTCTAAAAGGACTAGTCTATTTTACATTATTCCTTATGGGGATAAATTCATTTGGTAATGGCACTTGAACAGCATTCTGGAACGAAAAAATATCGTAAACCGGGGTACCACTGTATTTTGTGAAATGATTCAAGGAAACCAGTTAGCCGGACTTGAGTCCTGGAGGTGGGAAATACAGTGCCTTCACTCTGAAGATGGGTTTGGGATAATTGCTGTTTAAAGGGATATCTAAACTAAAATAGTGGCTTTCTTTGTACTTAACAAATGAAAATTGTAATTACACATTGTAACCTTTGTAAAGAAATAAAAATCTTTATTCTTTTATCAGAATGGCTTTGACAAGACAGTGATGGTGTGAATGATGGTGAAAGTGTTTCTTTTTTTAGGTCACCCTGCCTTGACAACCAGTGTGTTAAAAAATCTTTTCTTTATTCTTTTATCATAATGGCTCTGACAAGACAGTGATGGTGTGAATGATGGTGAAAGTGTTTCTTTTTTTAGGTCACCCTGCCTTGGCAACCAGTGTGTTAAAAAATAAAAAAAGTAAGGTTGCTGATGATACTAAAATAGACTGTCAAATAATTTGTGATGGGAACACTAAAAGATGTATAATGACCTGACTAGGTTGATGTTGTGGTCAGAGAATGGCAGATGCAGTTCAATGCAGGCAAGTACATAAGGTTCTAATCCTAGGAAAAGAAAACACCTCTGGCACTTGTAAACTAAGTACGTACAGTGGTCCCTCGACTTTCGGTCATAATCTGTTCCAGGAGCTACACCTTAACTCGAATCTTCGAAAGTCGAAACCTTATTTTCCATAAGAAATAATGTAAATACAATTAATGCATTCCAGACACCCAAAAATATTCACAAAAAATTATTTTTGTGAAGATTAAGTATACTTTTATATAAACAAAACAATTATAAATACATATATAAAGTAATAAATCTATAATTAAACATTTATAATAACATTTACTTACCTTTATTGAAGAGAGTTGTTGACATCTGGAAGATAGGGAGGAGGACAGGGGGAGGGGTTAGTGTTTGGAAGGGGAATCCCCCTCCATAAGGACTTCAGGTAACAAGTCCCTCTCTGGGGTTACTTCCCTCCCTTCTTTGTCTTTTAATGCCACTAGGACCAGCTTGAGAGTCACTGGACCCCTGCCTCGAAAAATAACCGTCAAGAGTGTTCTGTTTCTGGCGCCTCTTTAACATTTTCCTGACGTGCAACATGGCTCTGTCACTGAACTGGTTGCAGAGATGGCTTATTTCAGCTTGCTCAGGGTGGTGTTTTTCAACAAATGTCTACAATTTAGTCCACATAGAACACATTTCCTTAATCTCTGAAGAAGTTACTACCTCACCCTGTCCATCCTCCTCCTCTGAATAAATTTCCTTAACTGTCGTCTGATGGTGTTCCTGATGAAGCTCTTTCAGCTCTTCAGTGGTTAGGTCTACCCTGTGGTCCTCCACCAACTCTTCCACATCCTCACCACTCACCTCCAACCCCAGGGACTTGCCCAATTCCACAATATCTTCCACAACAGGCACAGGGTCATCAGGGTCAGGGTCAGCCTCAAATCCTTCAAAATCCCTCTTTTCAACACAATCTGGCCACAGTGGTCTCCAAGCAGAGTTCAAAGTCCTGGAAGTCACTCCCTCCCAAGCCTTACCTATAAGGCCTATGCAATGAAAGATATTGAAGTGATCTTTCCAGAACTCTCTTAGGGTCAACTCAGTGTCCGAGGTCACTTCAAAGCACTTCTGAAACAGTGCTTTGGTGTACAGTTTCTTGAAGTTAGAAATGACCTGCTGGTCCATGGGTTGGATGAGAGGAGTGGTGTTAGGAGGCAAGAACTTCACAGTGATGAAACTGAAGTTGTCAGACAAATAGTCTTTCAAGTTGTGAGGATGAGCAGGAGCATTGTCCAGTACAGGCACAGGAGGCACTTGAGTGGCAATTTCTTTTCCAGGAGGTATTTCTTCACACTGGGGCCAAACACTGCAGTGAGCCATTCCAGGAAAATTGCCGTCGTGACCCATGCTTTGGTGTTAGCCTTCCAAAACACACACAAATTATTCTTGTTCACATTGTGTTTCTTGAACACTCTGGGATTTTCAGAGTGATACACCAGTAAAAGCTTCACTTTAAAATCCCCACTAGCATTACCACACAACATGAGAGTTAGCCTGTCTTTCATAGGCTTGTGTCCTGGCAGTGCCTTTTCCTCCTGAGTAATGAAGGTCCTGTTTGGCATTTTCTTCCAAAACAGGCCTGTTTCATCACAATTAAACACTTGTTGGGGTTCAAATTTTTCATTGTCTACGAACCCTTTGAATTCCTGCACAAATTTTTCAGCTGCACGTTTGTCTGAACTGGCTGCCTCACCATGCCTCACAACACTGTGTATGCCACTACGTTTCTTAAATCTCTCAAACCAGCCTTTGCTGGCTTTAAAATCACTCATATCACCACTGGTTCCAGGCATTGTCTTGACAAGATCTGCGTGCAACTGCCTTGCCTTTTCACAAATTATCGCCGTGGAAATACTATCACATTTTATCTGTTTTTCATTGATCCACATCCTCAACAACTTCTCAACCTCATCCACTGTTTTCAATCTATTTTTGGCAAACATGTTAACACCTTTTGCAACATTAGCTTCCTTGATTTCTTTTCTCTTTACCAGGTTTGAGGTGATAGTAGATTGGTTTTTGTTGTACATCCTGGCAAGCTCACTCACACGTACGCCACTCTCATATTTTTTCTACAATCTCCTTCTTCAGTTCGATGGTGTTCCTCACTTTCTTTACCACAGGGGTGCCACTAGGAAGTTTCTTTGGACCCATGGTGACATTTCACAGTGACAATCACTAAACCAGCAATAAACACAATAAATTTATTGTGAAATGTTTGAAAGAGCACGCTGGGTAATGTTCTCTCAATGGTAAACAACGCTAGACTGGCGTCCTGCGTGGCGAGGCGCACAAGCGCGGGCAGACGGACAGGTCTGGTATGGACCAATAGTCGAGAGAATGACCGGTTGGCGAGGGAAACTTTGACCGAAAAAAGCCATCGAAACTCGAAATCACCGATAGTCGGACCGACCGAAAGTCGAGGGACCACTGTAATGCAAATCTTAGTCAAACAGAATGCAAAAAAAGACTTAGGAGTTTTGGTTAGCAGAAATTTAAAGCCAAGATAACAGTGCATAAGTATTCATAATATAGCTAACAGAATCCTTGGCTAAATATGCAAAAGTATAAATAAGAGAAGTTCTAGGTCCTAAGTACTCCATGGGAAAGTGGAGAAGAATCCTTCCTCTGTAATCCCTGAGTGTCATAAGAGGCGACTAAAATGCCAGTAGCCATGGGATAGTAACCCCTTCTCCTGCATAAATTACTAAATGTAAAAAGAAGAAACTAAGTTTTTTCTTTTTTTCAGGACACCCTGCCTCAGTGGGAGATGGCCGGTGTGTTAAACAAAAAATACTGTTTTTAAATATTTCACCATGATAATTTATTTCACCAAATGACCTATTAGTTAAGAGGTTAGAGCTGCTTCACTACATTGGTAATACAGTGGAACCCCGAGTTTCGAACATTCTTCATTCCAGAATGCTGTTCAAGTGCTGTTACCAAACGAATTTATTCCCATAAGGAATAATGTAAATTAGATTAGTCCGTTTCAGACCCCAAAAATACACTCATAAAAGCACCTACAATAATAAACTTACATAATAGGGCGAGTTGGGAGTGTTCGAAACTCAGGGTACCACTATGTCATTTGAACCCAGATGCAGGTTTACTATTTTGAGAAAATGTATCTTAAGTCCAAAATTGGGTGTAGCATTTTAATAAAAACTTAAGCTTGTAGGGGTTTGGGTGAATAGAATGAGTGAAAAGTCTTATGCATGGGGTGGTTTCTGCAGGTGGTTGATTCAACCATAAATTATTCTTTGGCATGCCTCCCTTCATTTTTCTTTTTCTGCCAGGGTTACAAAATTTACAAATCATTCTGGTTTCATGAGAATGAAGAAACACTGTAGCAGTCCTGCTGGCCCATGCTATGCAGGTCTAATTCACACCCACACATACCTATTCATGTATCCATCCAACCTATATTTGAAGTTACCCACAGTTCCTGCCTTAATGATGCTACCAAGGAGTCTGGCTCACTCATCCACAATTCTACTGTCAAACCACTACATCTCAATATCCTTTCTAAATCTAAATTTCTCCAACTTGAATCAATTGCTGTGAGTCCTGTCTTAAGATATTTTCAACATGCTATTTATATCCCATTTATTTATTCCTATTTTCCATTTGTACACTTCAACCATATCTTCCCTAATCCTACATAGGCCTTCAGCCTATTTTCGTAGAAAACATATATAATACATAGAATCAACTTCATCATCCTTCCCTGTATATTTTCGAGTGTATTTATGTTCATCCTGCAATACGGTTACCAGAACTGAGCAGCATAATCTAAACAAGGCTTAATCAAAGATATATATAAAGTTTAAGTAGTACAGTGGACCCTCGGTTTTCGTTCACCTCCAAACTTGAACAATTATGTAAGTGTATTTTCGTAAGTGCTTTTGTAAGTGTATTTTTGGGGGTCTGAAATGACTTATCTAATTTACATTTGTCCTTATGGGAACAAATTCGTTCGGTAACGGCACTCAAACAGTATTCTGGAAAGAATTTTCAACGAAAACCGAGGGTCCACTGTATTGTATAGCCTTAGAATCTGTTATTATTTATATCTCTTGATATGATGCCAAGAATTTCAAAATTAAAAGTTCAAACAGCCTATTTGCCATAAGGATATTTTCAACACATTATTTTTTGCTATAAATGTACTGAACCATAATACAGTAGTACCCCGGTTTTCGTCAATAATTCTTTCCAGAATGCTGTTTGAGTGCCGTTACCGAACGAATTTGTTCCCATAAGGACGAATGAAAATTAGATTAGTCTGTTTCAGACCCCCAAAAATACACTTACAAAGGCACTTAGAAAAATACACTTACATAATCGTTCGAGTTGGGAGCTGGACGAAATCCGGGGGTCCACTGTACAGTGGTACCCCAAGTTTTGGCCATAATTCGTTCCAGAAGACTGTTCGAGTGCCGTTACCAAACGAATTTGTTCCCATAACGAATAATGTAAATTATATTAGTCCGTTTCAGACCCCCAAAAATACACTTACAAAAGCACTTACAATAATACACTTACATAGCTGTTCGAGTTAGGAGCTGTGCGAAACGCGGGGTACCACTGTACTTGGCTAATTTCCCTATTTACTAGTAGTATAAATACGTACTGTACTATAAAAACAGAATTTTTTATTTTTTTATTAACACATCGGCCGATTCCCACCAAGGCAGGGTGGCCCGAAAAAGAAAAACTTTCATCATTCACTCCATCACTGTCTTGCCAGAGGGGTGCTTTACACTACAGTTATAAAACTGCAACATTAACACCCTCCTTCAGAGTGCCGGCACTGTACTTCCCATCTCCAGAACTCAAGTCCGGCCTGCCGGTTTCCTGAATCCCTTCATAAATGTTACTTTGCTCACACTCCAACAGCACGTCAAGTATTAAAACCATATGCCTCCATTCACTCCTATCAAATACGCTCACACATGCTTGCTGGAAGTCCAAGCCCTCGCACACAAAACTTCCTTTACCCCTCCCTCCAACCTTTCCTAGGCCGACCCCTACCCCGCCTTCCCTCCACTACAGATTTATACACACGAAGTCACTCTGTCTCGTTCCATTCTCTCTACATGTCCAAACCACCTCAACAACCCCTCCTCAGCTCTTTGGACAATCGTTTTGGTAATCCCGCACCTCCTCCTAATTTCCAAACTCCGAATTCTCTGCATTATATTCACACCACACATTGACCTCAGACATGACATCTCCACTGCCTCCAGCCTTCTCCTCGTTGCAACATTCATCACCCATGCTTCACACCCATATAACAGCGTTGGTATAACTATACTCCATACATTCCCCTTTTACTTCCATGGACAAGGTTCTTTGTCTCCACAGACTCCGAAGTGCTCCACTCACCCTTTTTCCCTCATCAATTCTATGATTCACCTCATCCTTCATAGACCCATCTGCTGACATGTCCACTCCCAAATATCTGAATACATTCACCTCCTCCATACTCTCTCCCTCCAATCTGATATCCAATCTTTCGTCAAGTATTCTTTTTGTTATACTCATCACCTTACTCTTTCCTATATTCACTTTCAATTTTCTTCTTTTACACACCCTACCAAATTCATCCACCAACCTCTGCAACTTCTCTTCAGAATCTCCCAAAAGCACAGTGTCATCAGCAAAAAGCAACTGTGACAACTCCCACTTTGTATTTGCTTCTTTATCTTTTAGCCCAACACCTCTTGCCAAGACCCTCGCATTCACTTCTCTTACAACCCCATCTATAAATATATTGAACAACCACGGTGACATCACACATCCTTGTCTAAGGCCCACTTTTACTGGGAAATAGTCCCCTTCCCTCCTACACACTCTAACCTGAGCCTCACTATCCTCATAAAAACTCTTCACTGCTTTCAGTAACCTTCCTCCTATTCCATACACCTGCAACATCTGCCACATTGCCCCCCTATCTACCCTATCATACGCCTTTTCCAAATCCATAAATGCCACAAAAACCTCTTTACCCTTATCCAAATACTGTTCACCTATATGTTTCACTGTAAACACTTGGTCTACACACCCCCTACCTTTCCTAAAGCCCCCTTGTTCATCTGCTATCCTGCTTTCTGTGTTACTCTTAATTCTTTCAATAATAACTCTACCATACACTTTACCAGGTACACTCAACAGACTTATGCCCCTATAATTTTTGCACTCTCTTTTGTCCCCTTTGCCTTTATACAAAGGAACAATACACGCTCTCTGCCAATCCCTAGGTACCTTACCCTCTTCCATACATTTATTAAATAATAGCACCAACCACTCCAAAACTATATCCCCACCTGCTTTTAACATTTCTATCTTTATCCCATCAATCCCAGCTGCCTTACCCCCTTTCATTCTACCCACTGCCTCACAAACTTTCCCTACACCCACAACTGGCTCTTCCACACTCCTACAAGATGTTATTCCTCCTTGCCCTACACACGAAATCACAGCTTCCCTGTCTTCATCAACATTTAATAACTCCTCAAAATATTCTCTCCATCTTCCCGATACCTCTAACTCTCCATTTAATAACTCTCCTCTCCTATTTTTAACTGTCAAATCCATTTGTTCTCTAGGCTTCCTCAACTTATTAATCTCATTCCAAAACTTTTTCTTATTTTCAACAAAATTTGCTGATAACATCTCACCCACTCTCTCATCTGCTCTCTTTTTACATTGCTTCACCACTCTTTTAACCTCTTTTTCTCTCCATATACTCTTCCTCCTTGCATCACTTCTACTTTGTAAAACCTCTCATATGCTAACTTTTCTCCCTTACTACTCTCTTTACATCATCATTCCACCAATCGCTCCTCTTCCCTCCCGCACCCACTCGCCTGTAACCACAAACTTCTGCTGAACACTCTAACACTACATTTTTAAATCTACCCCATACATCTTCGACCCCATTGCCTACACTCTCACTAGCCCATCTATCCTCCAATAGTTGTTTATATCTTACCCTAACTGCCTCCTCTTTTAGTTTATAAACCTTCACCTCTCTCTTACTTACTGATTCTATTTTCCTTGTATCCCATCTACCTTTTACTCCCACTGTAGCTATAACTAAAAAGTGATCTGATATATCTGTGGCCCTCTATAAACATGTACATCCTGAAGTCTACTCAACAGTCTTTTATCTACCAATACATAGTCCAACAAACTACTGTCATTACGCCCTACATCATATCTTGTATACTTATTTATCCTCTTTTTCTTAAAATATGTATTACCTATAACTAAACCCCTTTCTATACAAAGTTCAATCAAAGGGCTCCCATTATCATTTACACCTGGCACCCCAAACTTACCTACTACACCTTCTCTGCATGTTTCTCCCACTTTAGCATTTAGGTCCCCTACCACAATTACTCTCTCATTTGGTTCAAAAGTTCCTATACATTCGCTTAACATCTCCCAAAATCTCTCTCTCTCCTCTACACTCCTCTCTTCTCCAGGTGCATACACGCTTATTATGACCCACTTTTCGCATCCGACCCTTATTTTAATCCACATAATCCTTGAATTTACACATTCATATTCCGTCTTTTCCTTCCATAACTGATCCTTCAACATTATTGCTACCCCTTCCTTAGCTCTAACTCTCTCAGATACTCCTGACTTAATCCCATTTATTTCTCCCCACTGAAACTCGCCTACCCCCTTCAGCTTTGTTTCGCTTAGGGCCAGGACATCCAACTTCTTTTCATTCATAACATTCATATTTTGCTTTTACAGAATATCAACTGTAAAAGCAAAATATTTACTCTAGTGCCAAAATTGAACTTTAGCAATAAGACCAAATTGCTAATGCCTCAGGAAAGTGTTGAACAAACACAGATAGAAATATAGCTTACCTGGTTTCAGTTTTTGGCTTGCCTCCACCGCTGGTGAGAGAAACTGCCTGAACTGCTGTGGGTTTAACCAAGCTCTGTCTCGATGGAGTGCCCTGCAAGATATGAATAATTTACAAAGGTAACTTGTATCTACCAGGTTAGATGCATGCCTTGATTATTATTACATATTACAGTGGTCCCTCGGTTTTCGCCGAAAATTCGTTCCAGAATGCTGCTCAAGTGCCATTACCGAACGAATTTACTTCCTTAAGAAATAATGTCACGTAGGTTAGTCTATTTCAGACCCCGAAAAATACACTTGCAACAGCACTTAGAAAAATACACTTACATAAATGTTCGAGTTTGGAGATGCACGAAAACCGAGGGACCACTGTATTACATATTATACCAACACTCTTGTATGGGTTTGAGGCATGGGTTGTGAATGTTGCAACAAGGAGAAGGCTGGAGGCAGTGGAGATGTCATGTCTGAGGGCAATGTGTGGTGTGAATATAATGCAGAGAATGTACATAGTTTGGAAATTAGGAGGAGGTGCGGGATTACTAAAACTAGTATTATCCAGAGGGCTGAGGAGGGTTTGTTGAGGTGGTTCGGACATGTAGAGAGGAAGGAACAAAATAGAATAACTTCGAGAGTGTATAAATCTGTAGTGGAGGGAAGGCAGAGTAGGGGTCAGCCTAGGAAAGGTTGGAGGGAGGGGGTAAAGGAGGTTTTGTGTGCGAGGGGTTTGGACTTCCAGGAAGCATGCTTGAGAGTATTTGATAGGAGTGAATGGAGACAAATGGTTTTTAGGACTTGACATGCTGTTGGAGGGTGAGCAAGGTAACATTTGTGAAGGGATTCAGGGAAACCGGCAGGCCGGACTTGAGTCCTGGAGATGGGAAGTACAGTGTCTGCACTCTGAAGGAGGGGTGTTAATGTTGCAGTTTTATAACTGTAGTGTAAGCACGCCTCTGGCAAGACAGTGATGAAGTGAATGATGATGAAAGCTTTTCTTTTTCGGGTCACCCTGCCTTGGTGGGAGACGGCTGATGCGTTAATAAAAAAAATAAAAAATATTATTACAGTCAAAACTAAGAGCTAAACCCCGTAAGAGCCATACAGCGCTGCAAGGTGGGATGTGCTATAGAAGAAATATGCAAAGATCATTGACTAGTGAGGGTTAGGTGTATGTAAGAGGCATTAGCCAGGGTAGTGGGGAGCACTAAAGGGAAAATCTAACCAAAGTTGGTGTAATAAGGCAGTTGCTGATAGAAAGTCAAAGAGGGAGTCTACATCAAAGATCAGCGACATCATCACCCTGGCGGTGATGATGTCGGAAGTAAATTCTGCTGATCGCTGATATATAGGACAGTTAATTAAGAAAAACAGACAACAGAACTAGACAATTCTCAAAGATCAGTGCTGAGCATTTCTCCATGATACATAGGCGGGACAGTGTAGTCTCCCAAACATGACAGATATGATAAAATGACCAAAATGCAAACAAGGTTTGACAGAATGAAGTTTATTATAGACCATCTCAGACCACCACTGTTGCCAACAGTTGCATAACTGTCTAGAGATTATTTTAAAATAATCAGAGAATGGAATACCTCTATAGTATAAATGAGGTCATGAACAGGTGACCACACAGCAGAGTCCACCTGCTTGTTTCCCCGAACAACCACATGTCCAGGGGCCCAGCAGAAAACAATGTCTTTGTGTTTACTAGACCCCTTAAGGAAAGTTCCTTGATGCTGGTGAGGGGCTCTTTATCTGGGGAATTGGATCTGTGCTCCAGTTCCCTGAATTGAGCCTAAATACTTTCCATCCCCCCCATAGGTCCTGTATAATCCCTATGGGTTTAGTGCTCCCCCATGATCATAATTATAATGTGTTTACTAGAAATGAAGTGCAACCAAAGTTGTATATGAAGAATGATGGGAGAAGAATAAAATTTTTGAATAGCCCGTAATGAACTTTTTTAAGAAGTTTGAACCTAATATGAATGTTGAGGTAGGCAGGGATCCAATATGTACAATGGCCAAGAGAACTGCGTACAACTCAGCTGTGAAAATGCTAGATGAGTCTAATAAATGACCTTGTATAACAATACTATCTGGAAAAGCTGCTGCAAACCCTACACCTTAAGAGGACTTAGAGCCATCAGTGTAAACCTCGATGACTTGAGAATGAGATCGGAAGTGATTAAGAAAAAGGGAGTGAGAAGCTATAGTAGGTAATTGAGCTGTCACACAGAAGTGGAGAAGAACAGACACGAATCATTGGAACTTCCAAATGGAGAAGAGAAAAGTTAGATGCTGGGTGGACATATGGAGGGAGTAAATGAAGGGAAGCCAAGAGATAGTGAATGTAGAGAGAAAAGAAATGCAGTAAAGAAGGGCGGCGATCAAACAAAGGACTTCTACTAACATCTGTTACCACCCTGTATGTAGAAGGATCATGAAGGTCATGAGAGCAGACAAAATAACAGAGACAATGTGCATCATGCCGATCTTGCAAAGATGGAGCAGTCATCTTTGCATATAGGCTCTCAACCAGGGAGGAACGGAAAGCATCTAAACACAAACATAAGCCTTGATGATGATTGGGATCAAGTTTAGAAAGAGTTGCGGGAGAGGCCGCAGAATATAGCTGGTCACCATAATCCATTTTCAATAAGATTAGAGCAGAACGAAGATAAAGAAGAATTCATCTATCAGCCTCCCAAGAAAGGTGGGCAAGAGTTTTAGGGAGGTTCAGCTGGCTATGGCAAGTTGCTTTCAGGAAGGTTTTGAGAGGTTTCCAGGACATCCAGCATTCAAACAAAAGGCCGAGAAACTTGACTAGCTTATTCAGGGATACATAAATGATCAGGTATAACACTGTATTAGGAGGGACAACAGAGCATCTTAGATGCATGCTTAGAGAATAAATCCCTCTCCTATGTGCAGGTTTTTTAAACATTACAGCCATGGTATTGAGACTTCATTCCTTAGATGCATGCCTAGAGAATAAAAAGACTCAATACTGTGGATGGAACAATTAAAAAAAACCGCACTTAGGAGAGGAAACTTATGACGATGTTTGGGTCCATCCTGGACCCTGACAATGGTCCAAGATGAACCCAAACATCCTTATAAGTTTCCTCTCATAAGTGTATTTTTCTTTAATGGGAGATCCTTGAAGGGAAGTGTCTTCATGCTAGTGAAGGATCTTAATCTAAGATATCAGAGCTACTGTTCCCTTCCTTAAATCAAACCAGATTGAGACTAATTCCCCAGAAGTTGCATGACCCCTACAGTTTAGCATTTCCCATGGTTAAAAATAATAATAATAATGTGGGCTTCTTAAGGAAGGAAAGTCTATAGCTTGTGAAGGATACATGTATTTCAAGCTATGAGCTTCTAGTTGTAATGTAATGATGAGTAGAGCATTAAACTTAATTCAAGACAGTTCTACAGTGAAATAAATCTGACTGCTCAAGTATATCAGACTCTATTTAATAAGTACATCTAACACATCCTAGGTAGTAGGTTGGTAGAAAGCAACCGCCTAGGGAGGTACTACCGTCCTGCCAAGTGAGTGTAAACCGAAAGCCTGTAATTGTTTTACATGATGGTAGGATTGCTGGTGTCTTTTTTCTGTCTCATAAACATGCAAGATTTCAGGTACATCTTGCTACTTCTACTTACACTTAGGTCACACTACACATTCATGTACAAGCATATATATACACACCCCTCTGGGTTTTCTTCTATTTTCTTACTAGTTCTTGTTCTTATTTCCTCTTATCTCCATGGGGAAGTGGAACAGAATTCTTCCTCCGTAAGCCATGCGTGTCGTAAGAGGCGACTAAAATGCCGGGAGCAAGGGGCTAGTAACCCCTTCTCCTGTATATATTACTAAATGTAAAAGGAGAAACTTTCGTTTTTCCTTTTGGGCCACCCCGCTTCGGTGGGAAACGGTCGACGTGTTGAAAGAAAGAAAGATCTAACACATCAAGTTTGGTAATGCTGACTTAAAATACATATAATGTACTCATCAAGTTAAGTACAGTACATCCAACTTCTCAAGTTAAGCCTATATGACATTCCCTTTTATATTTATTGTTACTTACAACATTTGTTTAACACATACAAACCTGATTTTTGCGTAATTCAGAGGCTCTGTGTTTCCTCTTGATGACTCTCTTGTTAGTGCCATGACGGTGAGCATCAGAGTCCTCATCAGTGGGAAGACTCTCCTCACCAGATGATGAACCCTGTGGAATGAGGACAAGATTAATGTCCTACCAAGGCAGGGTGAATTAAAATGAACCCAAAAGTTTTTCTTTTTATATTTAGTAATTTATACAGGAGGAGGAGCTACTAGCCCCTTGCTCTCAGCATTAAAGTCGCCTCTTACAACATGCGGAAGAGCTAAACCCATAGGGGTCACACAGTGCCTGGGGAAAGGGAGGCAATCAGGCTTGGTCAAAGGAAGGGGAAGACATGTCCAATATAAAAGAAGGAATGTTTAGGGTGGTGTTAGGATGCCCATACACACTACCACAGACTCTGGCTCCTGGACCCTTCAAGGAAGATGCCATTATGCCAGTGACAGATGACTGTCTTGATGATGGTCATCTGTTGTGAAAAGAGCAACTCTAAAATAATATTATTTAAAAGGTTCATTAAAAATGCATCACCATGAAAATCTACCTCAGCACCAACTGGCAGAGAAGAAACAGTGACCTGATGCTAAAGGGAAAAATCAATGTATACTGTGTTTGATGAATCAACATCACGCACATAATGCACCAGAAAAAACACAAGTAAAACAGTATTTTAGGATCTCATGTAGGTGTCTTTCATGTAAGGACCTGAGGTATATAAAACATGGGGAAACTATTGCCCACTAAGATAAGTGAAACAAATTACCCAATGAGTGTGCAGTTGAAACTTAATACCTCCCATCTCTGTACAAACATTGAATCATGTGCAAATAAATCTTTGACTTTGTCTTGAAGTAGACCAATGCATATTACAGTGGACCCTCGGTTTTCGTTCACCTCCAAACTCGAACAATTATGTAAGTGTATTTTTGTAGGAGCTTTTGTAAGTGTATTTTTGGGGGTCTGAAACGACTAATCTAATTTACATTTGTCCTTATGGGAACAAATTCGTTCGGTAACAGCACTTGAACAGCATTTTGGAAAGAATTTTGAACGAAAACCGAGGGTCCACTGTATTTCCCACACCAGGAATGTAAACTCATTCAAGGGTTGGAACACTCAGAATATGCAGTGTTTGCAGGGGCAATGCCAGAATTTCTATACAGGGTCTCAGGGGTGACTATCTGACTGGAAGAGAGGCTAGGAGACTTGTTTTGAAGCAGAACTATTACTATTTTATTTTGGGAGGCTTTGGAGGGCTGAGGGAATTTTGGGGAACTGAAGCCCCCAAGTTCCCCCTTCGTGTTTGTAACTCAGAGTACGGAGAATGTAACTCATTAGTAACTAGAAATGCCAGGAATATAACTTGTTCTTAAGTTGGAACATTAGGAGTGTAACTTATTCATAAGTTGAAATACCAGGAATACAAGTTTGCATAAGTTGGAATATTTGGAATGAGTCATTTGTTAATTGGGAACTTTCTCCAGCCTCTCCAACTCTGAACTGTATTCATTCATATGACTTTTCAAGCTTAAAGAAACATAAGTAAGTTTACAGTGAACCCTCGGTGAGCAGCCGTTCCTGTTAGCGGCCAACTCGGTTAGCGGCCGGGTTTACGGCTCCTGGTTAGCGACCGTTTTTTTGGTTAGTGGACGTATGGGACGCGTCCGTCCGCTGGCTGGGGCGGCTTGCACTTCAGTTTGCCTGTGTCTCTCGGTGCGTGAGGAAGCTTCTGCTCATTCATCCAGATATTTAGCTTGTTTTTCGTGGTTTTTTGTCAGTGCAACTGCAAAATAAGTAACCATGGCTCCCAAGAAAGTTTCTAGTAAAGTTCCTGTGGCAAAGAGAGTGAGAAACACCATGGAATTTAAGAGAGAGGTGATTGAGAAATATGAGAGTGGTATGCGGTTGCTGGAACTTGCCAGGATGTTTGGGAAAAACAAATCAACTATTACATCCATCCTGGCAAAGAAAGAACAAATCAAGGACGCTGATGTTGCCAAAGAAGTAGCTTTTGTAACGAAACAAAGGTCACCAATAATGGAAGAAATGGAAAAGTTATTGTTATTGTGGATTAAGGAAAAAGAAATAGTGGGAGACAGTGTAGTGGAGTCTGTTATTTGTGAGGAAAAGGAAGAGAAGGAGGTGCCTTCTTCAGTGATTAAGGAAATATGTGGAATGTGGAATAGGTTACAAAGTTTTGTTGAAAAATACCTTCCTGACCAAGCTGAAACAAGCCATATCTGCAACATGTTTAGTAACAAAACCTTGTCCCACTTCAGGGAAATGTTATAGAGGCGCCAGAAACAGAGCACTCTGGACAGTTATTTTTCTACACAAGGGTCTAGAGACTCTCAAGCTGGTCCTTGTGGCATTAAAAGAAAAAGAAGTGAAGTAACCCCAGATAAGGACTTGTTACCTGAAGTCTTTATGGAAGGGGATTCCCCTTCCAAACACTAACTCCTCCCTATCTTCCAGAAGCCAGAATTAGTCTTCAATAAAGGTATGTAATACTGATTTAATTGTTAAAAAAAAAAAAAATTAATATTTTTGTCTGGAACGGATTAATTGTATTTACATTAATTCTTATGGGGAATATTAATTCGGTTAAAGGCCATTTCGGTTAAAGGTCTAGCTCCTGGAACGCATTACGGCCGCTAACCGAGGGTCCACTGTATTTAGGTACAGGTACACATAAGTACGGTTAAATAAATTTAGGTGACAATAATTATCATACATAGTAACATGAGTAAATTACCCACCAGAATAACCCCAAAAACTCAGACAAAATGACTTATTTCCATTGTGGCCCTTGTAATTTATTATTATAAAAAGCCTAGTTGTAAGACTGTTCTTAAATAGTATTGTTCATCAACATGTACAAAATGTTCCACCCTCTGTGGCTGTATAACAGCCCTACACACATGTAACTCACCCCATCTCCTGCAGAATAAGAAGCACTGGCATCAGCATGATAAGGCTGGGCTAGTGCTTCACTGTTGCTGGCTTCACTCACATCAGTGCTCAGTAAGGAACCCTCATCACAGGGCACCTCCTCACATGGGCTGTCTGGCCCAAAATACTTGCCCTGTAATAATACACGTGTACATATATTATTTATAATAATCTACTTTTTCCTATAGATCTGTGATTGGAGGAATTTTTCTTTATGATAAATAGTATTTATAAACACTGATCACCAAAGTATGTATAGATTATATAACAGTTGCTCAAAAAAATCTAAGCACCCAAACAGTTCTATGCTATTTAAAAAAAAAAACTTACTGTCAGCGTAAGCATGAGAAAAACACAAACATCACTATCATAATATGCATCACACAGTATAAATGATCATTTAACATTATCAAAGATAAATTGTTGTGAGATGGGGATCTGCGGGTCCGGCGCAGCCTCCAGAATGTGTGGCAGACCTTTATATTCTAGGGATCCTGTAAAGAATTGTCATATTCTCTCTCTGGACCACTGGCAGTATGACTTATCATGCAGCCTCTCATCTTCTGTCAGGGAAGCTGAAAGCCAAGCAGAATTCTCGATTTCTTCAGGAACCATGTCCTCCACCTTTGTCATTTTTTTTTTTTTTTTGTAGGCTGCTGGCTATTTTATTTGGAAAACAAACCACTGCCAGGCTGGCATGTACACTGATGTTATCTGGGGCTACACCTGCCGGCCTCCAGTTTCCTCCAGGGTTTAAGGATTGCAAGCATACCTATGCAGGGAGCCATGCATCCGGCCCTGAGGACCCTAAGGATAGCCAGGGCTTCAACTGGGGCATCCCTATCTCGCGACAAGGGAGGGGTTGTCTACTGCCTGTGAGGAATCTTCAACTTTTCATTACCCAGAAAGAGGTGCAGTTATTCTTCTCTCACAGTGATGGTCCAGCCTCTATGCTCCCACTCTTAAACCTTGTAAGATAAAGGTAACTTCCTTGCTTTGAAAACTTCGTGCCATCACTGCAGCTTCTTTGTAAAAATTGTAGAAGATAGTAAATGTTAGGTTAGTGTGCTGCTTTGAACATGGTTGGTAGCTTTTCTAATCCCAGTGTGGGTCAACTCATTGTCTAGAATCCACAAATGTGAAGCTTTTTCTCTCTTCAAATTCATTTAAAAAAAAAAACGAGTTCTTGAATTCACTGTCATCTAATGTAAAAAAAAATTGTACCTATAGACTATAACCCAAATAATTTTTCTTATACAGTGGACCCCCGATGTTCGTCCATTTTTCATAACAGAATGCTGTTCAAGTGCCATTACCAACCGAATTTATTCCCTTAAGAAATAATGTAAAGTACACTAGTCCTTTTAGACCCCCAAAACTACACTTATAAAAGCATTTAAAAAAATACACTTACATAAAAGGGCGTGTTTTGAGCAGGACGAACACCGGGGGTCCACTGTAATCATGTATAACGTAGTATATATTTAACCCTTTCGGGGTTTTGGTCGTACTAGTACGTCTTTCGCACTGGGGTTATGGGTTATTGACGTACTAGTACGCCTAAATTCTAGCGCCCTCAAATCAAGCAGAAACAGGCTGTTAGGCCTAGATGTGATAGAATGGGTCTGTGCGGTCAGTGTGCACAGTATAAAAAAATTCCTGCACCACACAGCGCATAACAAGGAAAAAAAACTCTGACCGTGTTTTTGGTTTAAAACAGCGACTTTGCAGTCTATTTTCGTATGGTATTTATTGTTGTATTCTCGTTTTCTTGTTCTCATTTGATAGAATGGAAGATATATTATAGAAATAGAGATGATTTTGATTGGTTTGACAATAACAAGTACCTTGAAATTGAGCTCAAAGTAGCGAAAATGTTCGATTTTTGACGATGTTCAAGAGTAAACAAATCACACCATGCGTCCAATACACATCAACTGGCGAGTCTAATATTCATGCACAAGTGCTCTGATATTATTTATACCATTTTTACAATGATGCAGTTGTATACATAACAATAAATCTTCTATTTTTTTGTGAGAATAAAAATTCAAAATGGAAAGCAAAAGTAATGTAAGAGGGCCCTGGAGACGTAACTAATGAACAGAGAAGATGTTATTTTAGTGCCAGGAATGTCTGTCTTGTTTATTATTGATCTTATTTTGAAATTGGCATCGTTTGAAATTTGTGTGAAATTGGCCAAATTGCCATTTTCTGACCACTATTTTGGGTAGTTAAAATTTGTAAATAGGCGGTTTCTTGTACTCAATCGATAGAAGAAATGGAGTTCTAGCGAAATAGCTATAATTTTAGTAGACTGAAACATTGGAATGTGCCGAAAATAGGGCTCAAAGTGGGCGAAATCGCGGATGCGTAAGTGTCATGGCTACCGCTAACTTCGCGAAAGCATAATTCCGTTAGTTTTCGATCAAATTTCATAATGTTTGTGGCGTTATGATCGGAAAAAGATTCTCTATCATTCCATAAGAAAAAAATAATTTTTTTGTTTTAAATTCGTGGACCCTGAGAACGAGTTTCAGAGACCCCCCTTGGACCCCCAAAGGGTTAATCTACTTACATATATATGTACATTCATTATATACTCACTGAATCAATCTTATCTGTATATATTAATGTCCTTATATACATATTAACACTTTGAGGGTCGGTCCCGTACTAGTACGTCATTGCAGCCAGGGTCGGTCACATACTTGTACGCCTAAATTCTAGTGCCTTCAAATCTGGTGGAAGAAAGCTGGCAAGCCTACATATGAAAGAATGGGTCTGCGTGGTCAGTGTGCACAGTATAAAAAAAAATTCTGAAGCACGCAGTGCATAATGAGAAAAAAAAACTGACCGGTTTTTTGGTTTAAAACAGCGACTTTCGGGTGTATTTTCGTATGGTATTTGTGGTTGTATTCTGGTTTTCTTGGTCTCATTCGATAGAATGGAAGATATACTACAGATATGGTGATGATTTTGATTGGTTTTACGATGACAAGTACCTTGAAACTGAGCGCAAAGTAGCGAAAATGTTCGATTTTTGTCGATGTTCAAGAGTAAACAAATCACGCCATGCGTCCAATACACATCAACTGGAGAGTCTAATATTCTTGCACAAGTGCACTGATATTATTTATACCGTTTCTACAATGATGCAGTTGTATACATAACAGTAAATCTTCTATTTTTTTGAGAATAAAAATTCAAAATTGAAAGCAAAAGTAATGTAAAAGGGGCCTGGAGACGTGACTAATGAACAGAGATGTTATTTTAGTGCCAGGAATGTCTGCATTGTTTATTCTGGACCCTATTTTCAAATTGGCATCGTTTTAAATTTGTGTGAAATTGGCCAAATTGCCATTTTCTGACCACTATTTTGGGTAGTTGCAATTGGTAAATAGGCGGTCTCTTGTACTCAATCGATAGAAGAAATGGAGTTCTAGCGAAATAGCTATAATTTTAGTAGACTGAAACATTGGAATTTGCCGAAAATAGGGCTCAAAGTGGGCGAAATCGCCAACGTGTAAATGTCATCGATACCGCTAACTTCGCGAGAGCATAACTCCTTTAGTTTTTCATCAAATTTCATAATTTTGGTGGCGTTATGATCGGAAAAAGATTCTCTATTATTTCATAAGAAAAAATCCTTTATTTTTTTCTGAAAATTTTTCGACCCTGAGAACAAGTTCGGGAGAGGGCCTCTCGACCCTCAAAGGGTTAATAATGTTTATTGCCTTTGTAGTCTTAAGTTAGGCTTAAACTTGCCTGAAATGGGTTTTCAATATGCATTAACATGTGTCACCCATTTCTGTATAAACAATGTATCATGTGGAAATAGACTCGGAATTTAAATGGTGGGCACCTTTCCTTATCAGTGTGGGTCGGTTCTTTGCTTAAAATCCACAGCTATGAGGCTTCTTCACTCTTAAGAAGCATCAAACTATTTTCTTAATTTTAAATCATCATAAAATGATGTTTAGGATCCAAGTTAGAAATTAAATATCGTTACAGGCCCCTAAAATCAGTACCTGACCAACGGCCAGCAGTAACAGCCTGGTTGATCAGGCCCTGATCCACCGCGAGGTCTGGTCACAGACCGGGCCGCGGGGGCGTTGACCCCCGAAACTCTCTCCAGGTATACTCCAGGAATATTCCACTAACCAAGAGGGAGTCTGACAAGGTCACTTGACTAACATAAGAACATAAGAAAGGAGGAACACTGCAGCAGGCCTACTGGCCCATGCGAGGCAGGTCCAAATCTCCCACCGACTTAAGCCAATGCCCCGACCCATCCAGGTCAGGTTACATTCACGTAAGGAAGGAGCACGGCATCTGACCTAGTAGCACAAACTAGTCAGGTCCAACTCACACCCACCCGCACCCACTCATATATTTATCCAGCCTATTTTTAAAACTACACAACGTTTTAGCCTCTATAACTGTACTGGAGTTTGTTCCACTCATCGACAACTCTATTACCAAACCAATGCTTTCCTATATCCTTCCTGAATCTGAATTTATCCAACTTAAAGCCACTGCTGCTAGTCCTGTCAATACTAGATATTTTTAGCACGCTATTTACATCACCTTTATTTATTCCTGTTTTCCATTTATACACCTCAATCATATCCCCCCTAATTCTACGCCTTTCTAGAGATGCAGATTCAGGGCCCTCAGTCTATCCTCATAGGGAAGATTTCTGATACATGGAATCAACTTAGTCATCCTCCTTTGTACGTTTTCCAGAGCATTTATATCCATTCTGTAATACGGTGACCAAAACTGTGCAGCATAATCTAGATGAGGCCTCACCAAGGATATATAGAGTTGAAGAACAACCTGAGGACTCCTATTATTTATGCTTCTTGATATGAAGCCAAGGATTCTGTTCGCTTTATTGCGAACACTTATGCACTGCTGTCTTGGTTTTAGATTACTGCTAACCAGAACTCCTAAATCCTTTTCGCAATCAGTAGTATTAAGATCTATATTATTTAGTTTATATGTGGCATGGTTATTGTCCTGTCCAATATTTAGAACTTTGCATTTATCTATATTAAACTGCATCTGCCACTTCTCCGACCACTGCATCAGTCTATTCAAATCTTCCTGGAGTGCTCTAATGTCCTCATTTGAATGAATTGGACGGCCTATTTTGGTGTCATCGGCAAACTTGCTTATGTCGCTATTTATTCCCTCATCTATGTCGTTTATGTAGATTGTGAACAACAAGGGCCCAATACTGACCCCTGTGGAACACCGCTTGTGACACTTCCCCACTCTGATTTCTTCCCATTTATGCAAACTCTCTGCTGCCTATTTGTCAACCATGCCTCTATCCAGGAAAAATTTCTCCTATTCCGTGTGCCTTAATTTTCCTCAATAGTCTCTGATGTGGGACTCTATCAAAGCCTTACTGAAGTCCATTTACACATGTGGTTCACACTTACTACATAGATGTATTCTCTCATATCTAAGCCCAAATTTACCGCTCACAGCTTATCTGAGTGAGCTGAGCTCATGGCATAGAACTATGGTATGGACCTCAACTCAAAGCCGTAGAACTACAGCACAGACACTGAAAGGGTTAACTTAAAATTAATAAGGCAATAACAGTAAATATGGTCATTAGATGAATTACAATGAATACAAAAGACTTGAATATTCTGTTAAATCATGCTACAGTGGTACCTCGACTTACGATATTAATCCTTCAAAGAGGGCATATCTTAAGACGAAACAATCGTTAAACGAATCAATTTTCCCCATAAGAAATAATGGAAATAAATTTAATCCTTCCAAGACTTCCAAAAGTAGTTAAATAAAATATTTTTAGAGCTTTTGACATTAAATAATACACAATATAATGAAGAATAACTAAATACACATGCAAATATTGTACAATAACATGTCACTTACATTTATTGAAGAGTTGTTGATGTGTGAGGACGGAGGAGGGAGAAGGTGGAGTAGTATGCTAGTGTTTGGAAGGGAATCCCCTTCCATTAACACTGCAGGTACCAAGTCCTTTTCTGGGGTTACTTCCTTTTCTTTGAATGCCACTAGGACCAGCTTGAGAGTCACTAGACCTCTTCTAACAACAAATTTGTCCAGGGAGCTCTGTGTCTGGCGATTCTTTAACACATCCCTGAAATGACACACCACTGTGTCATTGTACAGGTTGCCAGCACGGCCTGCAACAGCATGGTTAGGGTGATATTCATCCATAAATGCTTGCACATCACTCCATTTGGCACAGATCTCCCTAATCCTTGAAGAAGGCACATTCTTCCATTTTTGTTCCACCTCCTCCTCCTCCTCTGAACCATTGTCCTGACCTCTGGTCTCTTGTTGCAGTTGCTGTTGAAGCTCTTGCAGATCTTCAGTGGTTAGCTCTTCCTTGTGCTCCTCCACCAACTGTTCCACATCCTCACCACTCACCTCTAACCCCAAAGACTTGCCCAATTCCACAATTTCTTCCAAAACAGGCTCAGGCTCAGGCTCAGGGTTCTGAGGCTCAGCCCCAAAACCTTCAAAATCCCTCTCTAGGACACAGTCTGGCCACAATTTTCTCCAGGCAGAGTTCAAAGTCCTGGTAGTCACTCCCTCCCAAGCCTTACCTATAAGGTGTACAAATGCAGCATATGGAAATGTTTTTCCAAAATTCTCTTAGGTTATGTTCATGTTCAGGGTCACATCAAAGCACTTTTGAAACATTGCTTTGGTATAGAGTTTTTTAAAGTTGGAAATGACCTGCTGGTCCATGGGCTGGAGGAGAGGAGTGGTATTAGGGGCAAGAACTTCACTTTGATGAATTTAAACTCGTCCACAATTTTCTTACCAAGTTTGGAGGATGACAAGGAGCATTGTCCATTATCAGGAGGCACTTAAGTGGCAAATTATTGTCCAATAGATATTTCTTCACACTGGGGCCAAACACACCATTGAACCAATCTAAGAAATGTCCTTTGTGACCCATGCCTTTTTGTTAGACCTCCACATCACACACAAGTTAGACTTGCTGACACCGCATCTGCCAAACACTCGGGGATTTTCAAAAAGATACACTAGTAAAGGCTTCACTTTGCAATCACCACTGGCATTGGCACAAAGCATCAAAGTTAGCCTGTCTTTCATAGGCTTATGTCCTGGCTGTGCCTTTTCCTCCTGAGTAATGTAGGTCCTGTTGGGCATTTTCTTCCAGAACAGGCCTGTTTCATCACAATTAAACACTTGTTGGGGGAGGAATTGTTCAGCCTCTAGGTACTCCTGGAATTCAGGCACATATTTTTCAGCCGCACTTTGTCACAACTGGCTCCTCACCATGCCTCACAACACTATGTATGCCAGTACGCTTCTTAAATTTTTGAAACCAGCCTCTGCTGGCTTTAAATTCGCTCACTTCACTCGTTGCAGGCATTTTCTTAAGGAGATCATCATGCAACTGCCTTGCTTTTTCACATATTATTCCTCCGAAACAGTATCTCCTGCTAACTGTTTCTCGTTGATCCACACCAACAACAACCTTTCCACATTTTCCAGCACTTGTGGTCTGTGTTTTGTGATCACAGATGCACCTTTTGCAACAACAGCTTCCTTGATTTTACTTGAATA
Source organism: Cherax destructor (assembly GCA_009830355.1). NCBI lineage: Eukaryota > Metazoa > Arthropoda > Malacostraca > Decapoda > Parastacidae > Cherax > Cherax destructor. Next base: position 2,212 of record WNWK01003112.1, on the reverse strand, counting down.
TTTCTTATCCACAATGGTAGCGATGGTAGAATAGGGTTTACCATACAGCCTGGCCAGCTCACTGATACGCACTCCACTTTCATATTTTTCTATTATCTCCTTCTTCACTTCTATCGACATATATTTCTGTTCCTCTTGCCACAGGCTTAGCACTAGGATCTTTCCTTGGACCCATGGTAGCTTATTTAGCAGTTGCAAGCACTAAAAACAGTGGAATAATGACAATATACTGGTATGAATGCGTGGGTGTGGGTGGGTGGTCGCTCGCTTGTAAACAGCACTGACGCTCCTGGAGTGCGCGCAGCTGGGCGCAAGCGACAGGTCCGTACGAAAGTCGTAAGACGAATCAATCATCGGATGTCGCATTCAAATTTCTTACGTATAAGTATCGTTATCGAATATAATGTAAGATGATAGCATCGTAAGTCGAGGTACCACTGTATATGGCTTTAACCCTTTCAGGGTCTGTGTTGTAGTTTTACGGCTTTGAGGTGAGGATCTAAACCATAGTACTATGCCAAAATTCTAGCGGCCTCAAATTTAGCGCAGAAGGCTAATAGGCCTACATCTAAGGAGAATGGGTCTGTGTGGTGAGTGTGCTCAATAAACAAAAATCTAGGCACCCACATGACATTGTGGGAATGCCGCTCAGTAAACTTTGTTCACCATGCCTCGGGCAAGGCAGCTCTCACTCCGAGGCGAATTGGGAGTCTCTTCTTCCTAACTGATAGTTCTGACTCTGATGGAAGTGGAAATGAAGAGGAATTCTATGGTTTTGATCAATTTGTGACTGAAAGCAATGATCAGGATATTGAAAATAGTGCGGAATATCCTGCTATGCTCATGCTCAACCTTCTACCTCGGTGCTGGCACATCTCAGTCACATTCAATTGTACTCGTCACAAGAGAAAACTAAGATTTTCGCCTGGCCAGCCCTCAGACTTGAGTAATGGTGATGATAGTGATGTGGACTTTGATTTTATTGCTCTTGATGATCATTCAAGTAGTGATACCTTATACCTTCGATACCTTTGAAGAGTTTCAAGAGTTTATTCTATCTCTGAGCCTGGCCATGGGCCAGGCTCATCTGGTGCTTGCCTGGTCAACCAGGCTGTTGCTGCTGGAGGCCCACTGCCCCACATATCCATCACATCCTGGTTGACCTGGCACCTGAAGATACTTGTCCAGTTTCCTCTTGAAGGCTTCTACACTGGTTCCAGCTGTGTTTCGGATATCTTCTGGTAAGATGTTGAATAGTCTGGGATGCCGGATGTTAATACAGTGCTCCTGAATTGTCCCCACCACACCCCTGCTCCTCACGGGGTTTATTTTACACTTCCTCCCATATCTCTCACTCCAGTATGTTGTTATGACAGTGTGCAGATTTGGGACTAGGCCCTCAAGTACTTTCCAGGTATATATTATCATGTATCTCTCACTCCTCCGCTCCAACGAGTACATGTTCAAGACTTGAAGGCATTCCCAATAATTTAGATGTTTCAATGGCTCAATGTTAGCTCAATGTGAGCTGTTGTGACCTTTGTCTTGTTATGATCTTTAAAAGAAAGATCAGCAGACATAATTATTCCCAAGTCCTTTACGTGTTCCTTTCGTTCTATGTGGTGATCCTCTTGCATTTTGTATATAGTGTTCCTTTTGAGTTCTTCATTCTTTCCATACCTTTCGTTCTATGTGGTGACCCTCTTGCATTTTGTATATAGTGTTCCTTTTGAGTTCTTTATTCTTTCCATACCTAAGCAGCTGAAACTTATTGCCATTGAACGTCATATTGTTCTCCACTGCCCACTGGAAGACCCTGCTTATGTCTTCCTGTAATTTTTCAGTGTCCTCTACTGTAGTGACTTTCATGCTTATTTTAGTGTCATCTGCAAATGATGATACAAAAGTGTACCGGGTGGTTTTATCTATGTCTGCTATGAGGATGAGAAACAGCAGAGGTGCCAGGACAGTGTCTTGGGGCACTGAGCTTTTGACCTCGCTGATACTGGATCTTGCCCTGTTCACTACTACTTTTGTGTGTGTGTGTTAGGAACTCGAAAATCCATCTGCCTACCTTCCCGTAATGCCCATGGACCTCATTTGTGCTCTATCACTCCATGATCGCATTTGTCAAATGCCTTTTCAAAATTTGTGTAAATCACTCATTGCTCTAATTCAGTGATCTCTCGGCTAAGACTATCTCTCCTCTGTT